>CM021109.1:297438410-297617703 GCA_007115665.2 Sequoiadendron giganteum
GAGATAGAGAGAGGGAAAGATAGAGTGAAATGGAGAGATAATTAGGAGGGGGGAGGTAGAGGGAAAGATGGGAAGAGAGAGAGAGAGAGAGAATTAGAATTGGGTGGGGGAAGGGAGAGGGGAAGAAGGGGAGAGAGAGGGAGAGAGAATTAGGAGGGGAAGTGATAGGGGAAGATAGGAAGAAGAGGATAAAGAGAGAGAGATAGAATTAGGAAGGAGAAGGGAGAGGGGAAGAGTGGAAGAAGGGGATAGAGATGAAGAGAGGGAGAGATAGAGAGAGGGAAAGATAGAGGGAAAGGGAGAGATAGAGAGAGATAATTAGGAGGGGGAAGGTAGAGGGAGAGAGAGAGAGAGAGAGAGAGAGAGAGAGAGAGAGAGAGAGAGAGAGAGAGAGAGAGAGAGAGAGAAAGAGAGAGAGAGGAGAGGGAAGAAGGGGAGGAGGGAGAGAGGGAGAGTGGAAAGAGAGAGGAAAAGGGATAGAGAGAGAGACAAAAGAGGGGGAAGGGGAGAGAGAGAGAGAATTTGGGAGGCATGAGAGGGGAAGGAGGGAGGAGAATTAGAGGGAGGAGAGGAGGAGGAGAGAGAGAGAGAGAGGAGGGAGGAGAGAGAGAGAGAGAGAGAGGAGAGAGAGAGAGAGAGAGGAGAGAGAGAGAGAGAGAGAGAGGAAGAGGGGAAGAAGGGTCTGAGAGAGGGAGAGAATTAGGGGGGGAAGGGAGAGAGGAAGAGGGGAAGAGGAGGAGAGAGAGAGAGGGAGAGAGGGAGAGGGAGAGTGAGAGAGGGAGGGAGAGAGAGAGAGGGAAAGAGAGAATATTTAAATATTTAATATATTAGTAATATTAATGTTATATAATATTTTATATATTAACTTAATATATATATATAAATATTTATACATTAACTAGAATATATAAAAAATATTTATATATTATACATAATTTCGTAAGAGATTATCATAAATTAATTGAATTATAAACTATATTGTATATTCTCAACTAGATATATTAAAATAAACTATAAATTATTTATTGCAATTTTTTAAATCATATATTAAAAACTATATTAGATTTTTTTTAATTATATATAAAATAAATCGAATATCTAATTTGAAAATTTCAATTTTTTAAATCATATCTTAAAAAATATATTAGATTTTTTTAAATTATATATAAAAAAAATCGGATATCCGATTTATCCAATATGTCTAACACAAAACCTTCTACATAGGGATTAGCCTCGGGTTTGCTTCGGAATTTGGCTAGGACATGCCAATCCTAAGAAGTCAACACAAAAAATGTGTTTAACAGCCTACCTTGCTTTTCTAGACTTCGCCCATGTGGCTGTCGACTTTTTTTTAACCCTAAATTGATGAAACAAAAAGGGTTTTTAAAGAAGATTCTCAGCTTTCTACCAATATAAATTTTGCTTTACTTTGAATTTAATAAATAATTATAATTCATTTTCTATTTGAATTATGACTAAAGTCCCGATTGATAGGTTGATTGAAAAACATCTATATCTTTCAAACCATATCACATTTTTTAATCCAAAACATGTGTCACATTCTATACTTTGCATACTATAGGATTAAAAAATATATATATTAAATTTCATGAAGTTTTGACCAAGTTAAGGTGGTTAGACATATGAGTTTTTATATTTTTAAAAAGTTGTAATAAAAAATTCATAATTAATTATTTACTTGGAAAAAAAATACAAAAAAATATGCATCACATCGCGACATGAGTCCTCTACTTATATATAAAATCTTATTGAAAAATATTATCATTTTATTGTGGTTAGGGTGGTCAGACAGACACCTACTTCTTATTTTTTCCCTAAAATTTAAGTACTGTTGCATTGAAATTTCAAATTTTCACTAAATAGATTTTCCTTTTTTTAAAATATATCTAGTAGTTTAGAAACTACATTCAATTTTCTACAGATTCTATTCTTACATATTTTTGAAATAATATAGATAACTTATTCAATTTTTTACGTCAAGTTGCCTAACTCCGATTTTTCTGAATTTTCATTGCCACTTTAAGGGCTTGTTTTTTCCATGATGATCCTTCACATACCCATGCGTATTACTAAAACTAAATGACACCTAAAGGATGGAATTATGCAAAGTATGAGAAAACTTTCAAGTTTTTTTCCAAGAGTGACTATAAAAATCAGAGACTGAAATGACTATTTGATTTCGGACTGTGATAGTAAATTATGGTTTTCTGCTTCTCAGGAAAATGTGGTTCAGGTTTACAGATGCATCGCAGGATTCAATAGATGCATTTTGGAGGGTCATATGTGGTTTTCTGCTAGATTAAGTCTTTGTTTTATGATAAAAAAATGTGACTCAAAATGGCAGATGTGACTCACTATGACAGATGCGACTCAAGATGACATATGTGACTAACTGTTCAACAAATGTGACTCTGATTTTTTGGTGAATGATAGTAGACTTTGGTTTAACATTTGTGAATTTCTAGTTAACAGATGTGACTCAAGTTAACAGTTTTGATTTTCTAATTAACAGATGCGATTCATTTTGACAGATGTTTTTTGATGAACTGGGTTTCTAACTGACTCTATTTCGTGATCAAAGTTTGGCAAATGTAAACAATGTGAAAACAAAGTGTTTCGGTTTCATAATCATGAATGTGTATATTTTCAGAAAACATGTCCAATCCTAAGGCTGGCAATGACAATACTCGTTGAATTCTCACTTAGGTTTCCTGAGCTATGCTTATTCAAATCAGATGACTAGAAGCTTGACCACACTGGCTCCCCCTTACACAACACACACTTCTTGGGTCATCCAAGCTTCAGTTCCCATGACTCTCCCATGGAAAAAATTTCATCTCTACTAAGAACTGTATGACCGTGAGATGGCTTCAGAGGTCTGACCTCTTGCACCAACAAATAGGGGTTTTTGGTTAATCTAAAAACAATTTGGGAAATTAGTATGGACACCCATTCAGAAGTCCACACGAGAGGCAATATTATCCCAGTCTATAGAGGTTACGCTCTATAGGTTTTGACGCACCACAAGGGTACTGAGGGAATCAGTTGCTGGTCTATAGGAGCTATTGTAATGCTGAGTTTTCCTCAACATTAAAATTTATATACCGATTGGGAGTAGTTTGGCTTTAGCTCATCACCAGTTATGAGTCGCTTTGGGGTGAGTACTTTTTCCCACCAAAGCAGGCCCAAACTCTAGAGTTAGTAATAGTTTCTCTTACACCCAGGATCGCACGAATGTGCAAGGGGAGAGGATACTTTTGTTATCGAATCAGGTTCTAATCTAACAGATGTGTGAATGCACCAAGCACAGAATACAATAATTTTTTTTAAAACCCAAACGACAATTATCTAATCTATTCAAGAAATTCGTTTGTTTTAAAAAAATTCCTTCGGCTTTGGTCCTGCAAACGAATTGTTAGTAGTTTTTGCAAATTTCTTCGACAATGGTTCTGCAAGACAAATTGATTAGTATTTTTGTTTCTTTTTTTCTTATCAATCATCATACAAAAGATTTTTTTTAATGTTTTTCTTCTATGAATCATCCTACAAACACTACGTTAACTCCCCTAAAACACACATTGAAACGCGAAATTAGTTGTAAAAAAAAACCAAAAAAAATAAAATGAAAACACAGAATTTTAGAAATTTTATTACCAGACAGATGCATCATAGGAAATCACAGATGCGTTGCATAATAGCAAATGCATCGTGTAATGTCATATGCGGCTTAGTATGTCAGTTACATCATTTTGTACCACAAATGTGTCACTTTGTACCTATACCTACAAAATAATAACTTTCTACAAATTTTGAAGACAGTTTCTTCACGTCAAGTTCACCAATGTAACACTAGAATAAAAATAGAAACAAGATTAATCTAATAAAAACACATACTAATATAATCCTACAATAACAACAAAGAACAAGGAAAACTAAAAACATAATACAAGAACGATCTCACTGAATATCTATATATTTCCTTGAATGACCTCGATTGCACTTCTCCATTTTGTCGTTGTAATATAATTGCCCTCAAATTTTAACAAGTATGCAAGTATGGCCTATTGATTATTGACTTAGCAAAATATCAAAGATTATTGAATTTTCTTCCTAAAATTATATAGATTTTGGGAGGAAGAATAATGACAAAGGACATGTCAATTTATAGAAAATTGATTTTTGAATAATCGGCTGAGATTCAAAAGATAGATCGACGATTGAGATTAATGAATGTCATGCAATAGAGATTTAGTGTCATTAATAACGTGAGTGAAAAATTCTACATGATGGAGATTAAATTAAATACTAATTTAATTTGGTGTTGAGATAGTTCAAAATTTAGAAGAATAAGAATTGCATGTAAAAGATAAAGAAGAAATGTTGTGTTCGAACACACGAATGGTTTAATTAATTAAATAAAGTTATTTAATTAATAATAATTTGCACACAGAAGAATAAAACTGATTGATTAAACCAGAAAGTCTATTTGTCACAAATAAGTAGATATTAAATCAGGAGATAACTGACTGATTTAATTAAACCTCGACTTAAGTGGTAAATGATTAATTACATAACTAAGTGATTATCTAATCACAAAGGAATATGCCAGGAATAATTATTTTTATGAATTAAATGGTTATTTAATTAAATATTTGAAGTTCGAAGACTAAATTAAATAAATAAATATTTATTTAATTGACTGGAGAACAGATTATAGAATAATTAAATAATTCAAAATTATTTAATTATAGTCAGAAATGTGATGAGGGTAAATTAAATAATAATTTATTTAATTTTAGAGAGAGGGTAGATTAAATAGCAACATAATTAAATAAATAGTATTTATTTAATTAATCAATATTTAATAAAGGTAATAATGAATTAATTAAATAATTAAGGTTATTTAATTAATAGAGGATGGGTGACTTTAGAAAATAATTAAATAATTAACATTATGTAATCATGACCATGAACATTAGAAATATGTCAAAAAAGGTGTTGTAGGTCTAGACCAATTTTTAGTGTCTACACATCCATTCATCCAACAACATTTTTCATAATAGGCACTCTTCTTGGTGGCATCTCTCTTTGTGGATTTGGTGCAATTGCCTCAATTTGATGATCTAGCTACAAGGTCTCAACTACCTCATTGGCAGCACTCAATTGAAAACACATGCAGGATACCTCAAGTTGGTGATCTATTAACCACAAATGATTAGTTCTCTCCCATAGGACTCGCAAACACACTCTGATACCACTTGGTGCAGTCATGGATGGAGGGTCTAGAAAGGACTGTCCAACCATGCAACCTAGAGTTCAACATAATAGAAATAAAAAAATAAATTCTTAGCAAACATAAATTATCATTGTTTCAACAACTTGCACTCTTACATGCATCATATGTCCTATATGTGGAACGACTAGGACTCGTAGGCCTACTGCAAGGGAATTATAGGATATTACAATTGGCACCAAGCCTTATTATGACCTTCTGATCTACTTCCTATCTACTACTGACTTAGAACTTATCAACTAATTGATTAAATAATTTCCAAAGGATTACAAATGATCTTAAATATGAATCTCTAGCTCTAATTATGATTTTTGTCAACCTCAAGGGCTTACAACCCCAATGCAAGATCAAGTGTGTAGGTCAGCCAAGAACATGAAAAGATATCCATTGGAGAAATGAAATGTATTATGAATATCCAAGAAAGTTCCCCTAGACCTAAAATGCCTTGAATGATGTTCCAATAAGCTCTTCACATTTCAAAAATGGTCCTCATAACCAATCTGGGCCAAATAAACCCTAAATGCTCTAATTGAGAATTGATAGTGAAATTCTAAGAATGACCACTTTTTGCAAATGAATAGAAATCACATAAAATTTGGATATGTTATAGATGACCTCATGTAGAACCAATATCATGCTCCACGAATTGAGAAATAACAATGTAGTAAAATGAAAAATAAAATATTGAGACAACTACAAGAAAAGAAATCTTTTGGTTGATATAGGATCGCTTTACAACCAGGGATACTCCTGCATCACTGTTTTCATGAGGATAGCACCCTTAATCTAAGTGTGAAACTCGGCTATCCTATGAAACACTGGATCATCTTCAGAGTATGGGTTCTCTATGGCGAAGATGAACCTCCAAAGCAGGTCGGTTCCCCTGATATACCTCCTAAAGCTTGTTGGTTTGATAGGAAAAAGATAGAAAAACTGAAATATAAGTTTAAGATTCACCTAGGAGGTGATGTACCAATGATAAAATGCCTTGTACCTATTGTTCTAACTTACTATTCTCTCAAATACTGCTCTATTCTTCGCACAACTCAATTTTTTACACACACAAAAATGTTTCAAAGGGAGGTTACGTTTCAGGGTTTTGTTAAAGAAAAACATGTGTTTTCACATCTACAACTATTGAAAACAACTAACACAACCTATGACATGTATGGGTTTTGTTTATTATAGTATAAAATGCATTGTAATGAGACATAATTCAAGGATTAACATTTATAATCACAAAAATTAGATCAAAATAATTCACAAATATGCTCAATACAAGAAATTTGAAAATGAAAACTCACTTTTTTATTTATAAAAAGAGTCTTTTCTTGTATAAACTTGAAGAATACTAAAAATAAACTAAGTTTCTGCTCTATTAATCTAGAAATTTGAGTTACAATCTCTTTCTTTTACATAAGGCAAAAATAAATCCAAGAAAAAACTAACTCCTAAAAGAGTTGAAAGCATTGCTTTATAGAAAGCCACCTTAGATTGACTAAAGATGCCCCTCTTGGAAGATGTTGAGTGTGTATGAATATTCGAATAGGATGTGAACTCTAGAGTTGAGAGTTGACTCGAACTATTTGACTTGTGTATGCTCCTCGAAGTGTGCTTCAACTAAACTATAATGGATCTGCATGATGTTGATTGAAAAGTGAGTTTAACCACTTTGCATGAGGTTTTCAATCTATTGGGCGTATGAGGCAAGAAAGCCTTCATTTTAGGGACCCAAACTTCACCAAAATGCATAATTTTAGGCTCAAACTCCCCCTAACTTAATTCATAACCATATGGGATTGTTAATCAAGCCAAAATTGCATCTAATTGCATGATAACTAAGCATGAACAGGTAGTTAATCTTGTGAGAACTCATGAAACTCTTTGCATGATAACCGGTATGTGAGGATGACTAAAAAGATGACTAGGTCTTCAACATCATTGCATTTGACTATCCTTTGTATTTTTTTCTTCAACATTACACCTTTTACAATGCAATCTTCCCTCTAATCCTTTAAACCCTTGACTTTCATAAGTTTTTAAAATGGAAATTTTGAGACCTTCTTTCCTTTTGTCTTTGAAACTCAAAATACTCTGCCTTGTCATAGTTATGAGTTTATTTGTTTCCTGGTTCCAACTCTCACAATATTTCTCTTCATTGATCTTTACAAAACATTGTCTTGGATTGTCAAAACAACCATTAAGATTGTCCTTCATCTTCCACTTTTGTAAATAACACTGCCCTTATCCTTCTAATGGTGATATCTATTTATTATTCTCAACGGAAAAGATATATATCTACAAAATAGGTAGATGCAAAAATACTAATGGTTTTCAGTGATACACAAGTATGGAAATATTAAAACTCCTTTACATTGGTGTCTTATTATCATCAATCTAAACTTAATGATAGTCCTGAATTACCTTGCTTAACTTGCCATGGATATCCTCAAACCCTTTGTCAATCATGTTTTTGAAAAGAAAGACTATATTTTACCTTGAATCATCATGGTCTCCTTTTTATTTGTCCATTATAACTTTTCCCATTTGATGCTTCATCCTCCGAGTCATAACGGTTGTCATGGATTCATTCTTCAACTTGATGATAGTATACTGTTATCATTGCTACAAGTTTGTCCGTACATGCATTTCATGGAACCATCGTCCTTTGATTCATTTCCCTTTATGTATTGAATCATCATGGTTTCATTATCATCCTTTAAAAATAAATTACTTATCAAGGTTTTCCTTAAACACCTCTTATAATGGCTACTCATATTCTTGAATATTGCATAGCTATCATCATAGTTCTACCCTTTAGAGTTCACTACCCCCTTTTGTTCATAGAGAGTGTTGTCCATCAATATTTATTCACGCATTGCTACCTTCCATGGTATTGTTTCTGCACTTTTCACTCATTATTTATGCACTTTTTTATGTATTATTGTTACTCCTTTTACTTGCACCTTTTGTTGTTCTTAATTATCGTTAATTGTTGCGCGTATTATGACATCTTTGCTATACTTTTTATGGCATATTTCTGCTCCTTTATGATAATATTTTCTTCTCCTTTATGATAGTATTTCTGCTCCTTTATGGTAGTATTTCTACTCCTTTATGATAGCATTTTCTACTCCATTTTTTTCATTAATTTTTTCTCCTTTATGATAGTATTTTCTGCTCCTTTACTATCATTAATTCCTACTCCTTTTATGTATTATTTCTGCACTTTTTATTGTCACATTTTTCTATCATTAACTATCATTAATTCATGCCATTATCATAGTTTATCGGTTCCATTGCATTAGTGATTTTTCATATAGTTAATGGCCATCCTCTTGTTTGGTATGGCTACCAAAACTTTGTCATAGACCCTTTGTCATTGTTCATTGTTATCATCATGAAGATTATAGGATTTGATATCATTCCTTCACCATAGGTTTGTGCTCTTACCATTGACCGTGATATCATTTAACCATCCTATGAATCCGCTCTACCCTTTATGCTAGTCATACCTTTCATAATGTCTCTTTAAAAGCTTTAATGATAGGCCTCATTGGACTACATTATTATTTTGTGCATCATAGTCATAAATGTTATGACTGTCCTATGCCATATTTGCAATACTCTAACTCCCCTATTCCCATAAGACTGTTCTACACTTGCTAGTGATTTTCATATGTATTTATTATTGGACTATGTTGATTTAGGTTTCTTCTTTTATGGAAATATGACTGTCATAGCATGTATGACTACCTTATATTGATCTTGATTGTGCTTCATCACATGTTATCCCTCATCTTCTAAACTCAACTTCACTATACATTTGTTCACTTAGAAACTTGAAAGCTTCATTTGCAACAACTCCGTCTAACAACCTACTCTTATTTTGAGAAGCAACCTCAAGAAATAAATTCTGTTTCTCTATTCCATAGCTCTACCTTTTAAATGTGACCCTCATATTTTGCATACCTTCATGGTTTGACTATTATTATATTTCATGGAAACTCAATTTTGTATCATTTTTGTCCTTCCTACGAGTTTTCTCTAGTTGTCTTTCATAGATTTTGTAGTTTTTCTTTTCATGTTACTGTGATTAAAATGGTAGTCTCCTCAATGCTTACTTGGCTTGCATATCCCTTAAGTCTATTGCCCTCATTTTTATAAACTATGGTTGTTGCTCCTTTGAGATTAGTCTTATGTCTTTTTGATGCAACATTTTTTTGTGTAGAAGTTTCATAGAAACCACTACACTACACCTGTTCTCATTGATGCTTGCACGAGAATCATGTCATTGTCTTTTATTACCATAGAAACTCTTGTCTTCCATGTGGGTTTTCCATTATTTTTATACAAACTCTCATAGGTAATTTTGTTTTAAGGATTTATTTAACCCTTAATGCTTATCATAAAACATTGTTGCATTATTCAATGCTACATCTTATTTTCCTTGAAGACCATTGCATAATATGTATTGTCCTTTGGATTATTTTTCTACATTATGTCTTTTTGATCTTCCCTTGACTATGTATGTATTTTATATGAGGTCACAGGAAAATCATTAGGACTATTGACAAGGCTCTTTATTTTCCCTTCATGATGGTACAATACACTACCCTTCTACTAATGCACACTCAAAAGCAACAGGTCCTTTGATGAAAAATTCAGTCTAAGCATTTTCATTTGATTCTTTGTAAATTCTTCTTAAATTTTACTCTTTGGCATCATTCTTATCAAAAACCTTCTTACTCTTTGTGGCTCCTCATCACTTAACATTCTTCCTTTTGGTGATTCTTATTCAACATTGCTAACTATCATGATTTTGTTGTTTTGTTCATCTAATGACTTGATTTCCTCCATTCCTTGCTTGGTTGCAACTTTGGCATGACTACATCCTTTCATAAATGATTTCCCCTGAATTCACTATTTCAAGATCACTATGTAGCATAATTTCATGGTAATATTAGTATCATGATATCTTGAAAAGGGTTTAATTTCTTTGAAATGGTGAAAATACCTTTGTGAAAATGAAAATTGCTCATCATTATGTTGAAACCTCAATATAGAATTTTATAGTAGCAAGGAAAGAAACTAAGAATATTGTTAGAAATATCTTTTAAATTTGTTGCATATGATAATCCCTTCATAATTGTAGTTAATGATTGTTCCTTCTAGAAAATAGAGACCACTCTCATTACAATCCTTCATGAGCACTTTTCATTACTTCTTAACGATATGACCTTTTTGTTGCAAGTATGAAGGTGTTGTAATTGATGTCATCTTGTTGTTATTGTCATTGATGTCATGGAATCTAGTTATTGATTGCATATGGCAAGGACATTGAGAAAATTATAATAAAGAAGTTTTGTAGGCATTCAGTGTATGCTCTAAGATGTGTTTTGTATTTTCTTTTATGCTTGTTTGGTCCTAACATATTTTTCATGATTTTTGGAAGTTTCTATATCCAAAATTTGGGTTTTTGGATCATTGTATAATGCGAGATATCTTTACCAGTATGTGAATTGTGAATTTTGGTGTTTTGGCTGTGGTATGGGAGAAATGCAGTTGTTCTATATTTCTCTGAATTTTGGTTTCATATCTTGTGGTTCTGAGAATAAGTTAATAAGGTTGTGTTCAAGTGAAATTTGTTGTCTGAAAAGATTGGACCAAGTTAAGGATGTGTGTGCTTTTTTTTTTTTATGTGTTTTACATGGGTGTTGATCGACCTTGTGTTAAACACTACTTATGAAGTTCATGGAAGCGTGTTGAGGCATGTTGGGACTCATTTAGGTCCTCATTAAGTATGTGTTTGGGTCACCCTAATTCTAATTCCATCATAGAATGCTTTGATGCTGACCTAATTTGAATTTATAGTTGCAAATCATGTATGGGCGACCTTGGAAGGGTTTCACGGTTGAAGATGGTATAAATACAAGTTGAGATTTTGGTGAATGGAAAGATAGATGCAAGATAGTGTGTGTCATCTGAATTTATGTAGATCAGTGTGAATTTCAAGTGTTGAGTTCTTGAAGGTTGTGATCTAAAGGTGTACTCTATCTTTCAATCATATCTACAAGTGTGTGAGTGAATTTTGGTGGAATCTTTTTTGCATTGAGATAGTTTTATCTCTATAAAAATCCTCTTCTATCTTCTTTCTAATTTTGTGGAAGTGAGCCCTTATTGGACAGTGTGTCTTATCTTGGCATTGAGACTTTTTGGTAGTGAGCCTTTGTATCCAATTTTGAAATTTCTTATATTGTGAGTTAATCCTCACTATGTTTTTTCTCTCATTGGGTTTTCCACGTAAATTTGGTCTTATTGTGTGCATGGTTTTACTTCTTTCAATTTTTGTTTTTGTACTTAAAAATCAAACATATTAGTAGAGTAAAGGTTTTGTGAATGCATGTAAGTCTAACTTCTAGTGAAATCTTTAAAGGTTAAAATTTCTACAACTTATTCACCCCCCCTCTCAATTCTCTTGTTCAACACTTTTCATGGGAGATTTAATACTAAGAAATATTCATGAAGAAAAAATCTAGTATAGTGTTTCTTGAGGTATAAGAGGAGTTATTGCATGCATTGAACTTTCAATAACAAAAGGAGATTCTCATGGTCTGATCTTGTGTACCTCTCTTCCACACACATATATGAAGATAATAGACATAAAAATTGATTGTATGCAATACATGGTTGAGTCTTCATTTTGGTTCCGATAATTTTTCTCAAGTTTTCATCCATCCATCTACAACAAAACCATAAAACCTTTCCTTAGTGTGAACTTTCTTCAAATTTTCTTTTGTTTTCCCTCTTCTTAGCGCTCAAACAAAGAGTTTTCTTTCTCTTTTCTTTTGGTATGAAAATAAGACAAGGAATTAAGTTTGAGTCTCTTTTTAATCAATATATTTTAATTAAGACTTTGTATAAAATATTATAGCCCTCTTTCATCTTTTTTTATTTTATTGTTTAGACTTGAGACCAAAAATAATGATTATTTCAATGAAACATTTAAATAATGTCGGTTTTGCAAAAAATGGACTATATTCTTATTAACCTCGGGAGTGTTTTTCTTGCAAAAATAAAAAATAGACCAGTAGCCTTACATATTCATTGGGAAATAGGGTCATTTACGCTTGAAAAAGAACTCAAAAAACTCATAGGAAAAATAAAAGACATATAGACCAGCAACAACCTAAGACTAAGCAACCTAAAACTAGACCTAAGTTGTCCTCTAAAATGAAAAAACTAGTTGTGCATCAACACTTATTTGAAAGGAAATGACTCAAAACTCCTCTAACAGGACAAAAAACTATGCATCAACACTTAGAGGAAAGAAAAAGACTCAAAGAAAATTGTGCAACAACACTTATTGGCTTAGCCAACCTATCCTAATATGATACAAATGTAGATCAATACCTCAATAGAAATGTTTGAGGTGAATCCCATTAACTGAGATTCATATATCTTCTCAGTCAAGTTTGAATAGTTGAAAAGCGTTTTGCACCTTGCAACCTGTGACATGAAAGGACCATTCCACATGGTGTCAAATTTGGTGTGCTTTCCAAGCCTCCTTTTTAACTCATCACATTTTAGAACCAAATATCCTTTATTGAAAACTCTTGGAATTTCTTTTTTGTCAAACATTTATGCTTGATGGAACTCCAAATTATGTAGTGCTTTCCTCCTTGCTTCATCTAAATCAATAACCTCAACAATTCTTACTTATTTTGGCTCTTCTATAATCAATTCTAGCTCCTTCATTAGGCTAAGTGTTGGTAATTCAACTGAAATAGGCAGCCTTGCCTCTTTTCCATACACAAGAACATAAGGTGAATTACTTGTAGACCTTTTTGGAGTTATCCTATCAGCCTATAAAGCTGATTTTAATTTCCTATACCAAGTTCTTTGATTGTCTTTTATTATTCTTTTGATAATCCTAATCATATTTTTATTTGTAGACTCAGCTTGACCATTACCTTGTGGGTAATAGTTGGATGAAGAACTCGAGAATATGTTATTTTTAACAGCCCAATCAGTGATTTTTATGCCAAGGAAAGCTAATGCATTATCTAAAATAATGGATTCAAGAGTACCAAACCTTGCAACCAAATCTTTGTAAAATTTTAGTACTGAATTTTTGTTTGCTTCTTTCAATGCTACTCCCTCTGTCCATTTGGTAAAATAATCTATTGTAATTAGTATCCACTTGTACCCTAAACTAGATGGTGGATTTATGAGATCATTAAAATCAAGACCCCACTTCATGAAGGGTTGCTCTACCTAAATTGGATACAATGATAAGGCTACCAGTCTCTATTTTCCTGCAAATAAAGCACATTTTCTACAATTTCTTATCCATGCATGTGTATCCTTATACAAATTAAGCTAAAAGTAACCAACTTTAATGATTTTAAGGGCTCTTGTTCTTGGTGCAAAATGACCACCTACTTCCCCATCATGGAATTCTTCAAGAATTCTATCAATTTGATCAGCTTTAATAAATCTTAACAAAAATCCACAAAAATATCTTCTAAACAATATGCCATCTGCAATCACAAAAGGAATTGCTTGCGATCTGAGATACCTTCTTTTTGAATGTTTTAGGCCTCTAGTACACTCACTTGTTTGAATATAATGCATCATTTCATTCACCCAACTTGAAGAAGGTATTGGGATAGGATCTTGATCTTCATTATTAAGCACTGGGACAACCTCTTCTTCAAGATTTTCACTATTTTCTAACTTACCAGCTAGTTCACATTAACCTTTGCCTCTTACCAGCTTACTAGCCTTGATTTCAATTTCATATTCCATGACTTTTATTATCCAACTAGCTCTCTTAGCATTTAAATCTTTGTTTAACAAAAATTCTTTAACACTTGGGTGAGCAACCATCAAACTTATCTTGTTATTTGAAACCAAGCACCTAAACTTTTAAAGGATTTTAATCATATATAATACATGATTTTCAAACAAATAATACATTTCGTTGTACTCTTCTAATCCTTGGCTAAATAATGCAATTGGCTACTCAATACCTTCTTCATTTTTTTTCACAAGCATAACTAAGATTGTATCCATGCTTCCAAAAGCATATAGTATGAAATCCTTTGAGAAATAAGGATTAATAAGTGTAGGTGCATATGCTAAGGCTTCATTGATATTCTCAAAACTTCTCTATTTCCTTCTTTGACCACCTAAAACAAACATTCTTTTTCAACATGGTTGTTAATAGCTTCAAAAGATAAGGTATACAAGGTATAAATCTTCTCACAAAATTGATCCTATCAAGAAAACTTTGTATAATTTTCTTGTGACTTGGTAAAGGCAAAGCCAATATGGCAATTATCCTTTCCAGATCAATGGAAATTCCATCTTTTGACACTATATGGGCAATAAGTTTACCTTCATGAACAAAAAAAATACTTTTTGGGTGGTTGAGTGAGACACCAGATTCTCTGTGCCTGTCAAATACTTTCCTAAGATGAATGAAATATCCATTACCATCCTTGGAAAAAATAGTGATATGAAGATAAATCAATACAAACTTATTAATAAACCCCTAAAAATCCATATCCATTTCCCTTTGGAAGGTTGCTCCATCATTGGACAATCCAAAAGGCATCCTTCTATATGGCATTTTACCCCATTTAGCAGTGAAAGAAATCTTATATTGGTCTTCATCTTTAACTAAAACCTTATTATAACAAGAAAATCCATATAACAATGAAAACCTCTCAAAACCAGATACAACTTGTAATATTTGCTCCATTGAGGGCAGCGGGTAGTGATCTTTGAGAGATGCTCTATTTAGGTCCCTAAAATCAACACATAGTCTTATTTCTTCATTCTTCTTCCTAATAGGAACTAGATTGGAGACCCGAGAAGCATGTTTGATTGGAAAGATAATGCTACCTTCTATCGATTTTCTCAACTCCATTTTCATGAGTGGCCCTAATTTTTGGTTCAATGGCCTTTGTTTTTGCCTTATAGGTTTAGCATTAGCTTCAATCTCAGTAGTGTGTTAGGAAAGTTTAGGGTCAAACCCCTTCAAATCACTATACTTCCATGCAAAAATATCATCATATTCATGATATAACTAAATAAAAGCAACCTTTTCTTCAACTGTACATATTTTTTATAATTTTAAAAGCTTACCTCTAAAAATTATTAAATGTTCATAGTGATATTCTTTGATTTCATGCTCACCTTATGCTTTTTTCTTGATTATCAAAATTGAAAATGATTCTAGTGAGACCAAACCTTTTGGAAACTTGTTATTTTTTAGTTGTATAATTTGCTCACCATACTGTTGTTGCAATGTGTCTTGGTTAGTAGATGAAAACTCAACCTCTTCAATCAAAAAGTTTGTAATTTTCTTGTCACTCTTAAACACTTGCCAATGTTCTTGATTATTTGTAATTGGAGATCTTACCACCACTTTTACATACTATTTAACTTTTCTATTTTTGAGATCATTTGGAATATCATACTATGTTCCTATGGCAGCCAACTTATCAACATATTTGTTATCATTTCTAGGTATGGACAACAAGTTAAAAGCATCAAATTCTTCAATAATATCCCAAATTATATGCCTATAAGACTTGAGAAAGTCATTTTTAGATGCATTCAAACCTCTTACCTAATTCACAATGAGTTCGTTGTCCCCAAATACTTGTAAACACTTGATTTTCTTGTTCTTTTCCCATTCCAAACCATGAACAAGTGCTTCATACTTTGTTATATTATTAGTGCAACTAAAATTAATCTTGAAAGCTAAATAATACTTCTCACCTATTGGAGGAATAAGCATTTCTCCTCCACTAGCACCATCCCTACCCCTTGACCCATCAAAATAGAGCTTCCATAACTCATTCAACTATTGTTTGCACTGTTATTTTTCATCTTTTACCAAGTTAGGGAAAGCAACATATGGCTCATGAATCTTCCATATGTTTGAATGGATGAACTTCAAAATTCTCAGTTGCCCACTCATCTAAACACAAACTAGTAATGCCTTCTATCAAAATATTAGGCTCTTTGATAGTAGTTTTTTCCTCTTGCTCGTGAATGATAAAATTCACATTCACAACAATAGGAACATAAGGTTTTATATGGGCTTTTACAAATGGCTCTGATTTGACTATAACCCTAGTTTCATACCTTGTTCTAAAAAACATGTGTGACCAATCATTAGATAGATAACCACCTAAATTCATAGTGAAATCTCTAAAAAGGCATATGGTGAAGTACGGTGGTAGATCTATGCCATAAATGTCTTGAGGTATGGAAGATTGTGGACATGCATGTAATTTGAGGCTCAAATTCTTAATGACTCTAATGGTATTCATGGTTGTCCCATCCAATTGTACTACCCCTTTTGCAAGAGGCTCATATTATAAACCAAGTTTGTCAACTATTTGTTTGGGCATCACAAAACTATTTGCACCTAAATCAATCATGCAATTATGAATAAGGTACTGGCCAATAATCAAAGATATGTAAAATGGATGTGGTCTTGCATCTTTGGCTTGTTCTTCAATTTTAACTTGTGGAGAACTAATGAGTGCAACTCTAGGTAACTCTCTGGAAGACTCACTTGACAAGGTAACATTAGATAATTCCTTTTATAACAAGTATTTTTTCCCAAGATGTGATATTGAGTCCCACATCAACATACTAACATTTTCTTTCTTCATATGATCCAAAATATTAAATGGAATGGTACTAACCTTTGGTTTTACTTTTAGAACATCAGCTTCTACTTGTGTTTGTAATAGATGTAGATGATGTTTAGTCTGCTCCTTGTTCACTATAGGCTATCCTCTTGGTAGTATTTGCACATTTGGCGTGTGTCATAGACCAATAATTATTTTTTGACTTGTAGGAGCATGATTTTTCCCCTTATCAGTTTGTTGTCCTATATCAACAAACCTCTTTTTTTCCCTTCTATTGACTGCAATGCAGTCTGTTGATTGATTTTGTTCATTTGGGTGGTTCACCCCATAAAAAATTTCACCCTACCAATTGATCAAAGTAACATCTTGATGGCTTTGATCAATATTAGAACCTTGTTGATCATGATTTTATTATGTTGCATTTTATGGGACAACAGTTTTATTTTGTACCATTAAAGCCTAATTGATCACCACTTCAAACATGTGGCTTGGTTATGAGGTTGGTTACTTGGAAAACACCACTCATAGTCTTGTTCCATGTTTCTTTTTACTTGTGCAAGTTCTATACAACTATTGGTAGCATTTTGATTGTAAGGTTGATAAGGCCTTGCATTAAAATTCCTTCTCTAACCTTGAGGATTATCTTGATAAGGAGGCCTATTGGGCTAATTAGGTTGATAAGGTATGATGTTCTAATTTTTTTAATTCTTTATGTTGACTAATTTGTTACCAAAGGTCTACAATATACCTTTTAACTCTCGATTTTGTGGAATGGATTTGGGATAACTTTTCTTGGACAAGATTTGGATAACTTAGTGTTGGTATAGTAGGCACAATAGCTATTGAGGGTAATGGAAATGGTATAGGTGGCTACACCTCAAGAAAAATAGTCATTAGAGGCCTTGGGGCTATTTTTCCACCTTATATGAGGATATTTTTTTCTCTAATAGTGATATCATATGCATTAGGAAGTGTACTTCCACCCATTGACTGAATCATCACAAATGTATCACTATTAAGTGCCTTAAGGAATACATAAATGCATGTTGAGATGAAGTTCTTATCATTGGTGGGATTCTATCCCTTGTCTTTTGGAAATGTTAGTTAAAATCGAACATATGCTCATGTAGAGCTCTCTTGATTGTAGTTAGTTGATCCACAAAAGACAAATGATCTGACTTATCTTCAAATTTCTTATGCAAACAATCTCTCAATTCATCCCATGTTGTGATTAATTGACAACCAAACTCCTAAACTGTTACAAAGTTTTTCCTTTTAGTGATGTAGCCAAGATTTTGATTACTACATTCTCAACCATGATGTTATGGATTGAGCATAGTGCAGACACATCTCTAATATGCTTAATAGGTGTAGTTTGATCTTCTCCTATGAAAGAAGGTAAGCTTCTAAGGGCTGCCAAAGGAGTATCATCATGTTGAGCAAGATTCAATGGGTTGCCCCCATTAAACGGTGCAAAATTAAACTACCTTGCTATTGGATTTGTTGGCACTCATGTATTTGGTATTGGAACTTTTAGAATAGGACTTGCAGGCATGTGATTCAAAGTTGTAGAACATGATCTAGCTGGTGGGATAAGACTCTTCCTTGCTTCCCTCCCTTTCCTTCTCGATGGTGATGACTACGAATACTCAAAGGGAGTATAACTTCCCCTTGTTTTCACTCTTCTCATGTGTTGATTACATTTGATCTACTTCAAAACCAAAGATTAGAGTCGTTAAGTATACATTTATAACCTCAAAATACCAAAACAATTGTTGCATATATCCAGACAATAGTGAAAACTTTGTATTTCTTGACTGAAATAGTTTTAGTGTCCCACCATGCATGCCAAACATTGTTCTCGCAAAGATAGCACCCTTAAGCTAAGTGTGAAACTCAGCTATCTTGTGAAACATTGGATCATCTTTAGACTTTGGGTTATCTATGGCGAAGATAAACCTATAGAGTGGGTTGGTTCCCCTGATGTACCTCCTAAATCTTGTTGGTTTGATAGGAAAAAGATAGAAAAATTGAAATCTAAGTTTAAACTTGACCTAGGAGGTGATGCACCAATAATAAAATACCGTGTACCTATATTCTAACTCACAATTCTCTCAAAAACTACTCTATGCTTTGCACAACTCATTTTTCTACAAACTCACACAATTATTTTTTCAAATGGAGGTTATGTTTCAAGTTTTTGTTGGAGGAAAACATGTGTTTTCACAACTACAAGTACTAAAAAAAACTAACACATCCTATGACATCTATGGGTTTTGCTTATTCTAGCACAAAATGCATTGTAATGAGACATAGTTCAACGATTAGCATTTATAATCATAAAAATTAGATTAAAAACATTCACAAATACACTCAATACAAGAAATTTGAAAAGGAAAACTCGCTTATTTTTATTGATAAAAAGATTTTTTGCATGTACAAACATGGAAATACTGAAAATAAACTAATTTTCTACTCTATTAATCTTAAAATCTAAGTTATAATCTCTTTATTTTGCATAAGGAAAAGACAAAGCCAAGAAAGAACTAACTCTTGACAGAGTTGAAAGAATTGCTTTATAGAAAGCCACCTCAGATTGACTAAAGATGCCCCTTGTGGAAGAAGTTCAGTGTGCATGAAGATTCAAAATGTGTTGCAAGGTGTGTGCCCTTGGTCTCCTTGTGTTGTGCAACATAACTCTCAGGTTCATCACATAGCTTAACCACCTCCTATGGATTCATTAACATTAGCAATTGTATTAGGCATTAATAGGTTGACCTTTTGGTGCAACGACAACCATCTTTGCAACAATTGGTATCAGAGCCTGGGTCATGGGTTTGAACCCCTCACTTACATTGGGGGAATTGTTACAAGGTGTGTGCCCTTGGTCTCCTTGTGGTGTGCAACACATCACTCAAGTTTGTGACATGTATTAACCACCTCTCATGGATTCATTAACTCTATCAGTTGTATTGGGCATTAATAGGTTGATCGTTTGGTGCAACGACAGCCATCTTTGCAATAATATTGTTTCAAGGTGTGCACCCTTAGTCTCCTTTTGTTGTGAAGTATGGCACTCATGTTCGTGACATGGCTTAATCATTTATCATGGATTCATTAACTCTAGTGATTATATCGGGCATTAACAGGTCAATCTTTTGGTGCAACAACAACCAACTTTGCAACAATTGGTATCAAACCTTGGGTCACAATTTTGAACCCCTCGCTTGCACTGGGGGAATTGTTGCAAGGTGTGTGCCCATGGTCTCCTTGTGTTGTGTAGTGCAATGCTTAAGTTTCTGACATGGCTTAACCACCTCTTGTGGATTCATTAACTAAGGTAGTTATATCAAGCATTAACAAGTCGATCTTTCAGTGCAATGGAAACCATCTTTGTAACAAATTGGATGCAAACTCTCGAGTTGAGAGTTGACTCAAATTCTTTGACTTTTTCATGATCCTTAAAGTGTGCTTCAACTAAACTAGAACTAATATACATAATGTTGATTGAAAAGTTGGTTTAATCTCTTTGCATGAGGTTTTCAATTTGATGGGTGTTTAAGGCAAAAAAGCCTTCATTTTAGGGACCCAAACTTCACTAAAATTCATAATTTTAGGCTCAAACTCTCCCTAACATCAATAATAACCATATGGTCTTGTTAATTAGGCAAAAATTGCCTCTAATTGCATGATAACTGAGCATGAACAAATAGTTAATCTTCTGAGAATTCATGAAACTCTTTACATGATAACTAGTATGTGAGGTTGGTTGAAAAGATGACTAGGTATTCACCATCATTGCATTTGACTATCCTTTGTATGTGTTTCTTCATTATTATGCCTTTTACAATGCAACATGCCTTCTAGACCTTTAAACCCTTGACTATCACAAGTTTTGAAAATAGAAAATTTGAGACATTCTTTCCTTTTGTCTTTGAAACTCAAAATACTTTTCCTTTTCATAGTTATGAGTTTATTTGTTTCTTGGTTCCAACTCACAACATTGCTCTTCATTGATCTTTCCAAAACCACTGTCTTGTATTTTCAAAACAACCATTAAGACTCTCCTTCATCTTCCAATTTTGCAAATAACACTTCCCTTATCCTTCTAATGGTGATATCTATTCATTATTCTCAATGGAAAAGATATACATCTATGGCATAAGTAGATGAAAAAATACTAATGGTTTGAAATGATGCATAGGTATGGAAATATTAAAACTCCTTTACACTGATGTCTTATTATCATCAATCTTCCCTTAATGCCAGTCTTAAATTACCTTGCTTAAATTTTCATGCATATCCTCAAACACTTTGTCAATCATGCTTTTGACTAGAAAGACTATTTTTTACCTTGAATCATCATGGTCTCCTTGTTCTTTATCCTTCATTATAACTTTTCCCATTTGATGTTTGAAACTTCATCCTATGATTCATAAGGCTTTTCATGGATTTTCTCTTCAACTTGATGATAGTATACTATTATCATTGTTATAGTTCTATCCTTACATGCATTTCATGGCACTATCATCCTTTGACTCATTTCCCTTTATGTATTGAATCATCATGGTTTCATTATCATCCTTTAAACATAAATGACTTATCAAGGCTATCCTTAAACACCTCTTATAATAGTTGCTCTTGTTCTTGAAGATTTCATAGTTATCATCATAGATCTACATTTTAGATTTGACTATACCCTTTTGGTCATAGAGAGTGTTGTCCTTCAATCTTTATTCATGCATTGTTGCCTTTCATGGCATTTTTTCTACACTTTTTACTGTCATTATTTCTGCACTTTTTAAGTATTATTGCTACTCCTTTTACTAGCACCTTTTGCTATCCTTAACTTTCATAAATTTTTGCACTTATTATGGCATCTTTGTTGCACTTTTTATGGCATATTTATGCTCCTTTATGACAATATTTTCTGCTCCTTTATGACAATATTTTTGCTCCTTTATGATAGTATATACTGCTCCTTTACTATCATTAATTCCTACTCCTTTTATGTATTATTTCTTCACTTTTTATTATCACCTTTTACTATCATTAATTATCATTAATTCATGCCATTACCATAGGTTATTTGGTCCATTACATTAGTGACTATCCATATAGTTAATGGTTGTCCTCTTGTTTGGTATGGCTACCAAAACTTTGTCATAAACTGTTTGTCATTGTTTATTGTTATCTTCATGAAGATTATAGGATTGAATATCATTCCTTCACCATATGTTTGTGCTCTTACCATTGATTGTGATCTTCATTTAACTGTCCTATGAGCCTTCTCTACCCTTTATGGCAGTCATACCTTTCATAGTGTCCCTTTAAAATCTTTAATGATAGACCTTATTAGACAACATTATTTTTTGTGCATTATAGTCATAAATGGTATGACTATCCTATGATGTATTTTTAATACTCTAACTTCCCTATCCCCATAAGACTGTTCTACACTTGCTAGGGATTTTTATATTTATTTTATTATTGGACTATCCTAATTTAGATTTCTTCTTTTATGACATTATGACTATCATAGTATGTATGAATTCCTTCTATAGATCTTGATTGTGCTTCATTACAAGTTATCCCTCCCCTTCTAAACTCAACTTCAATGTACATTTCTTCGCTTAGCAATTTGAAAGCTTCATTTGCAACAACTCTATTTAACAGCCTACTCTTATTTTGATAAGCAACCTCAAGAAATAAATTCCTTTTCTCTATTCCATAGCTCTTCCTTTTAAAAATGACCCTCATATTTTGCATACCTTCATGGTTTGACTATTATTCCATTTCATGACAACTCACTTTTGTATCATTGTTTTCCTTCCTAAAAATTTTCTCCAACTATCTTTTTCTACAAACTCTCATAGGTAATTTGATTTTAAGTTTGTCTTAAACCCTCAATTCTTATCATAAAAAATTTTGCATTCTTCAATGCTACATCTTCTTTTCCTTAAAGAACATTTCATAATACTTATTATCCTTTGACTTATTTTTCTACCTTAGGTCCTATTGATCTACCCTTGACTATGTATGTATTTTGTATGAGGTCATAGGAAAATCATTAGGACTATTGATAAGGCTCTTTCTTTTCCCTTCATGATAGTACAATACACTGCCCATCTACCAATGCACACTCAAAAGTAGCAATTCCCTTGATGAAAAATGCAGTCGTAGTATTTGCATCTGATTATTTGTTGTAGGTAGTAGCAATATCTTTGAGACTACTATTTTCTCCTTAAATTTTGTTCTTTGGCATCATGCTTAACAACAACCTTCTTACTCTTTGTGGCTCCTCATCACTTAACATTATTCCTTTTGGTGATTCTTATTCAATATTGCTAACTATCATGATGTTGTTTTTTTGTTCATTTGATGAATTGATTGCCTACATTCTGTGGTTGCAACTTTGGCATGACAACATCCTTTCAAAAATGACTATCCCTGAATTGACTATTTCAAGATCACTATGTAACATAATTTCATGGTAATATTGGTATCATGATATCTTGAAAAGCATTTACTTTCTTTGAAAAGGTGAAAATACCTTTGTAAAAATGAAAATTGGTCATCATTATGTTGAAACATCAATATAGGCATTTATAGAAGCAAGGACAGACACTAAGAATGTTGTTAGAATTCTCTGTCAACACGGTTGCACTTGATAATCACTTCATAATTGCAACTAATGATTGTTCCTTCTTGAAAATAGAGACCACTCTCATTAGAATCCTTCATGAGCACTTGTCATTGCTTCTTAACGATATGAACTTTTCATAGGAGATTTAATGCTAAGTAATATTCATGCAGAAAAAACCTAGCATAGTGATTCTCGAGGTATAAGAGGATTTATTGCATGCATTGAACTTTTAGTTACAAAAGGAAATTTTCATGGCCTAACCACCACCACCAAGCCCTGAGGAGTCTAGTAGCCATAGGCCCGCAAGATGATGATACAATTTTTGTACAATACACCACATTTTGTTCATGTGGTGATATGAGGATGTATATAAACACCAATATATATATATATATGAACATCTTTTATTTGTTATGTATGTTTTTACTTAAATGTTTTTAGTATTACATGTTATTTTTATTTAATAGCATGCATTACATTTCCATATATAGAAAATTGAATACACTTGTGATCTACTAAATAATCTTATTAATATTATCTATATAAATACAACAATGATCTAACTGATATATGTAAATTAATGATGTGATTTAATTAAACAATTCAATGAAACTATTTAATTAAATGCTATATTTTTTACTAAGTGTACACATGTTAAACTAAATGAGACTATGATCTAATTTATATAATTAAATTCTATAGTGATCTAAATAACATGCTCCACAAATTGTTGAATAGTATGTCAACAAGTAATAATCAAATTTAAGAAAATTACTCTAAAATCTAAGACACACCAATGTTTGTCATGAATGAAGCAATGTAACATTAAATATAAAAATAAATCTATCTAATCTAATCTACATGATTTAAATAACTACATATTGTTCAAAGTTTGAAATGAATTTATGAATAAAATCTATGCAAATTCATAGCATTAATAGGTTCTTTGAGATAAATACCTTCTACTATAGAAAGCTTGTATGTGTTTGATCCATAATCTTGAGTGATGACATAAGGTCTCAACCAATTTTGGCTAAGTTTTCCTTTTTCTCTTGATGCATCATTTACATTGTGTTGATTTTCATATAGCTCAAAGTTGCTAATCTTAAATGAATGGTGGATAATGACTTAATTGTATTTGCATATTGATACTTTTATAATAAGATTGAAGATGTTTGAGAATGTGCATACTTTGTTCATTTCAAGCATCTCAAGTTTTTGGAGTTGTTCTCTATAAGAAGTATAATCTAGAATACCTTTGAGATAAATTTCTAGTGAAGTATTTTCTAACTCCAAAGGCATACCAACATTAGCGCCATGTACCAGGTTGTACAAAGTAGTTCCCATAATTTTATGAACACTTGTACGATCAGCCCATAATGCATAAGAGAGTTGATTATGCCAGTCTTTACCATGTTTTTTAATAGTTTTCCTTAAAAATTGCTCAATTGTTTTGTTAGAGTCTTTTGCTTGTCCATTTAATTGAGGATGATATGGTGTAGAAAAATGATGTATACAATTTTTTTAAGGAACTTCTTCACTTATTTTTTCTTAAATGATGTACCATTATCTGAAACCAAAGTGGAAGGAATACCAAATATTGATATAATGTTATCAAATATAACACGACAAATAACTTCAATTGTCATGGAGTGAAGTGGAACTGCTTCCACCCATTTCATGAAATAATCTATGGCTATACTAATAAATGTATTTCCTTGAGACAAAGGAGAAGAAATTTTACCAATGAGATCCAATACCCACATAGAAAATGGAAAAATAGAAAGTTGAGCATGAAGTTTGTGGGTAGGAGCATGAATCAAATTGTTTTTATTATATGGAAAAAATAGGTTTTGAAGGGACCCAAAACCCTTTACATCATGTTACATCAAAATACTAAAAGGCAAAGAAAAGATCAATAAAATCACTTGCAACAACCAACAACCAAAAAAAAACCAACAAACAACAACAAAAATAGTGAAATAGAAGACCTATAACATACCAAGCATAGGAGAATTATTTCATATTTTTTAGAGTATTGGCGACCTCAATCTCCTGATTATAGTGAAGGTTAACCATATCCATCATTCGTATTTTTCTTCTTCAAAATATTTCCTCAGACCATCCCTCATTCTAGTGCATGGGCCTTTAGCCTCCTCTTTTGTACTCTTCTTACCCTTCCCCTTGAAATTTTGATCCTTCTCATACATCTCAAAAAAATACATTTGATCCTCCCGTAGTTGGTTGATTTTATCAAAGAGTTCCTTAAGAGAATATGCATTGTTTTTGACAAAAATATGGCTCATCTACAAGAGCTTTATGATATCCTCATTAGTTTATTTTACCTTTCATGGCTCATTGTTGGGGTTAGATTTTTTGTTTCCTGAGGCTTAGGTTGTGTACAGTTAAAATTATATTCTAGTATCTAGAAGGTTCTAGCTAGGAAATCATTCTAGCTCAGGTATTGTATAAGATAAGCATGCTATGATTTTGTAATGACTGATATCAATAAATTTAAGAAATAATTAAGACAGTTGCTCTCTTGTGTACATATCATGGATTGTGAATGGATTTATCAATGGTTTCTTCATTCAACTTCAATGGTATATTTGGATGCATAATTCATTTTCCTGCTTTAACTTAATAAGTTAATCAAATGCTTGAAAAGGAGTTACAAGTCTGTGATAATGTGCTTAGGATTTACTAAGGAGTATTGTTTTAAAATACTAGAAAATATCATAATGTAAAGCATTATAATGATAAGTTCACTAATATCAAGGTTATGTTTTATGTGACTCCCGCCCGGTTGGATGAGGCATTGGGTAGTTCATTCAAGATCCTTTTTAGAGGTACAAGATGGTATCTCTAAGTGTAAAGGTTCAAGATCTGAACATTTAAAAATTAAATTCTATCTCTTTTGAGATACAAATCTTATACTAAATTTGCTTTCCTAGCTTTAGATAGTTCTTCTTATTCCTTGGTCTGCCAAAACCTGGATAGATGCTATCTAGTTGCATTGATAGGAATGTATCTTTGTATAGAAGTTTTCTTGAGGCATGAAGCATTTTTATGAACAATTATAGGAAAACCCTCCTTGGTTTCACAGAGCCAAAAGTGTAGGAGATCTCAGTCTTTGACTGAATTTTGTTAGTTGGCCACTAACTTTGTGAATTCTTGAATATAGAGGTTGGCAACCCCTTAGAGAATTATGAAGCCTTAGTTGGAAAATTAAAACATCAAAAATTTTATGTGGCTCCTCCAAACCCTATGAAACCCTTCATTTATGTGACCCTAGTTGAGTCATTCCCTAGAAAGGACTATTCCATCTATGGGATTTCAGGTCGTAGCAATCCGTCAAACTTATATTCAAGATTTTTGAAGGCTACTAGCTCTACTTCTTATAATGTTGTCGGACATACGTACCCTACAAGTGGAAACAAACAAAACTTAGAACAACAAGTTGTTGTTCCTACATCGCAATCAAACCGAACTCCTACTTCTTTACCTCTGTCTCAACCTTACCTTCCTCTAGCTCCTAAACCCGTGATCAAAGCACCAGGGTATTCAAGCAACTTCGTGTTACTCTGGCTAAGATCTCACTTTGGGATTTGCTTCAAACCGCTCTGGTTTATCAAGAGATGTTGCATGAAGCCTTATAGAAGATTCTCTTGCCTATCTCTACTAGGCCTATAGATGTTGATGCGTTGATGGCACATATTCGAGTGGATTCACTCAATATTACGTTCCACCCGCAAGAACTCTCACCTCCGGACATGCAAAAATAAGTGGAACCTTTGATGATCATAGTAAATGTTAACAAAATCAGTATTAGACGTACCCTCGTCAACACTGGTTCAGCTCTCAATGTTTGTGGCATAGATCTACTACCTAAAATCAAGGTTGATTCATCCTCCTTACCAACTTCTTCCTTATATATTCATGGGTTCGATAATGCTGGAAGCCAAGCTCTAGGTACAATAATGTTACCTTTGTAGTTGGGCCCCATTACTTTGCCTACATTGGTCAACGTAATGCTCAGCCCGTTACCATACAATCTTCTTTTAGCTAGACCTTGGATTCATGATATGGGTGCAGTAACTTCTACCCTACATCATTCCTTAAAGTTCATTGCTAACAATTGAGTGGTTACGGTTAAAGCAGGTCCAAAGATTGTGCATCTTTATTTACTAGCCGCTATTGGTCATAATTTAGCAACTTCCACTCTCAAGAATTGCATTCCTTCCTTAACCGCTAATGCTATGGCTTGTTCCTCATTGATACCTACTACAGAAGTTGTTCCTCAAGTGAGTATCAATCGAGACAAACCACCTAAGATGGAAGAATAAGAATCCCCTCTATCTTCTCCTTCATCCCCTGAAATGAATGCTCTCCTAGGTGATGATTGGGGTTCCTTGAACTTCTTTGAATTCTTCATAGCGAAGTACAAGTCGGACCCCTCCAGTATAGAATTCCCAGATTCTACTAATAGGAGGATGAGTGACCCTCCCATTGAAGAAGCGAGGTGTGATCCTATCCAAGAGACTGCTCCTCCTTGGGAGAGTGATTCTATCTCCGAAAAGGAGGTTGACATATGCGAACCGAGTAAGGGAATTGAGACCGCTCCCGTAGAAACTTTTGATGTCCATTAGTGGAATGAGACACTCTACGTAGATTCACCCTCTCTTGAAACTCTGCAAACTCACTACGGGTTTGGTTACAAACTTGCTTCTTGGTATGGCTATGGGAAGAAAGGCCTAGGACATATCGAGCAAGGAATACAAGTCCCTATCTAGTTTAGCAGCGACAATGTTATCTTGGTTTGGGATGCCCTGTTGAATAGTCTAGACAAAAATCATGGTGGAGTGTTAATATGATTTTGGCTGAACCATTGAGTTTGGCCCATCCTGAGTTGATAGAAGAAAGAGGACAAACTGAGAAGGTTCTTATAGATGTCTTCTCTTTGGATGAAGCATTAGGAGAATTTCTAGGTGCTTATTCTTTGTTACCTCCTTATCATCACTAAAACGATCCCCGTATCACTTACCCAAACAAGCATACTTTGGAGAATCTGTTCTAAGCATTAACGAGGAATACCCTCTATCTAACATCAACGACGATGTTCCAATATCTCATCCTGAGGACCGCAGTTCCGTCCTTGAAGGGGATATTGTCTAAGTCCCCATAGATACTAAATCTTCAGAAAGAGTAATCAAGATCGGGAAGTGCCTCTCTTCAAAGGAAGTAGATGAACACTCTCTTGTGTGCTTACCCTGCTATCTTCACTTAGACATATGAAGATATACCCGGTATTGATGAATCCATAGTGGTCCATAATATCATTCTATGTCCCGACGCCAAGCCCGTTAAGCAAAAAATTTGAAAGATCAATCCTAGGGTAGCTTTAATGGTCAAGACCGAGATAGAGAAGCTATTGAAGGCAGGCTTTATCTGTCCCATTGACTATTCTCCCTGGGTTTTGAATATAGTCACTATTAGCAAACCTAACGGCCATATTCGTATATGCATTGACTTTTTGGACCTTAACAAGGCTTCTCTTAAGGATGATTTTTTGTTACCTAATATGGATATGATTGTGGACTTGACCGCAGGCCATGCATTGTTATCTTTTATTGATGGCTTCTCAGGTTATAATTAGATCTGTATTAATCCGGACAATTAGTACAAGACAGCCTTTACTACCCCTTGGGGGACTTTTTGCTATCTGCTCATGCCCTTTGGGTTAAAGAACATAGGAACGACTAATCAACGAGCGATGACCTTGATATTTCATGATTTCATTCATAAGATATTAGAAGACTATGTCAATGAAATCTTGGTGAAGTCTGTAAATCATCAAGATCATGTGAGGAACCTTCATCTTATCTTTGAAAGGCTTTGACTTTACAAGATGAGACTCAATCCCCAGAAGTGTGTCTTCGGTATTAACGCTAGCAAGCTTCTTGGGTTTATAGTCTCTTATCATGGAATCGAAGTTGACATGAATAATATTGATGCTATTGTTAACATGTATCCACCAAGGAACATCAATGAATTGCAAAGTTTACAGGGGAAGATTTAGGCAATTCACATATTCATATCTCAATTGGTTGACCGTACCCTTCCTTTCACTCATCTATTGAAGAAATATGTTTGTTGTATATGGGATGAAGAATGTCAGAGAGCTTTTGAATCAATCAAATCTTATTTGACCAATCCTCATGTACTAATGTCCGCTATTCAAGATAGACCCTTCCTGCTTTACCTTGCTACTTCACCATACACTTTGGCAGCCCTGTTGGCTCAGTATGATGATGCAGGAAGAGAAAGAGTGGTTTACTAAATTAGTCACATCCTTGTCAATTATGAAACCCGTTATTCATCCATGGAGAAGCAGTGGCGTTCACTTGTATTTGCTATGCAGAAGCTGAGGCACTATCTCCTCCATGTTGAAACTCACGTCATAGTAAAAATAGATCTTTTGAAACATTTGTTCTCTAGTGCTGACCTTGCGGGGAGATTAGCGAAGTGGGTTATGTTGCTTTCTGATTTTGATATAAAATTTGTCACTGAGAAATCAGTAAAAGGACAAGCAATTGTCGACCAATTGGAAAATGCTCCCTTGCCCTGCTCCTTCTCCGGGTTGGACCTATTCCTGATGAGGATATCTTCATAATCAACTATGACCTCGAATGGAAAATGTACTTCGATGGATCGAGGGGTAAGATAGGTTCTAGAGCAAGTGTGGACCTAATATCCATCGAAGCTAAACTGGTCCCCCTATCTTTTCGGTAATATTTTCCTTGCACTAATAATATTGTTGAGTACGAAGCTCTTATTACGAATTTGTGTGCCGCAATTACACTGAAAATTAAGCATATTCATATACTAGGTGAATCTAAACTTATTGTGAACTAGATCATGGGAACTTATCAAGCTAAGCAAAGTAAGTTGTCTTGATATCGAAACCTTTTTTTTTCCTTGCTTAATCAGTTTTCCTCTTTCACAATAAACAACATTCCTAGGCTAGAAAATAGACATGTGGATGCCATGGCGAGCGCTGCTTCCTTGATACCTTTAGAAGAGGATATGCAGGAATATCACTTCATGGTTCAGGTCACGTGAACCCCGGTAGTTCCTGATCAACCCGAGCCCAAGTCTCTGGTTTTCCTTCATGCAGAATCCAGAGAGTGGTGCTCTAGTATCTACAATTACTTGAAGACTGGAAACTTTCTTTATGTTGCGACGAAAAATGACTGCACTTGTATACAAAATCTTTCAACCCATTATGTCATCTTATCTGACATTCTTTATCAAAATATTGTATAATGGCTTGCTGCTAAGATGCCTCACTAAAGAGGAAATGCCCCTTGCCCTTAAAGAATCCCATGCAGGCTCTGGGCATGGATATTTTGGTGGTCGATCCCTAGTGAGGAAACTGATACATATGGGATACTATTGGTAGATGATGCAACAAGATTCCTTCGATTTCATCAAGAAGTGCCTTCAATGTCAACAACATAGCCACCTTATCCACGCTCCCACTCAGGAGTTGCAAAATCAAACTTCTCCTTGGTCGTTCACAAAATGGGGGTTGGACATTATTGGGAAAATATAACCTCCTTCTTCCAAATGACATACCTTTATTATCACCACTATAAATTATTTCACAAAATGGGTTGAGGCTATTCCACTTCGATCCACGAGTGCTGAAACTATCCATAGCTTCCTATTAAAAAACATCATTTCTCATTTTGGATTGCCTGCTACACTTGTTTTTGACAGTGCTACACCATTTAAAAATAAGGAAGTAAAGCAGTTCTTGGAGAAATTTCATATTCAATATAGCTTTTCTACACTGTATTATCCACAATATAATGGCCAAGCAGAAGCTTCTAACAAAATGCTTGAGCTAATTCTCCATAAGATAGTTAACAAAAATGGTAAGGATTGGCACATTTAGTTAACATATGCTTTGTGGGCTTATCACATGAATGTTTGCATGGCGACGGGAACAACGCCCTATAACCTCATGTATGGCATTGACGCTATCATGCCTTTAGAGTTGGAAATCCCATCTTTGCGGGTTTCCCTTAGTGGGGTGATTGATGATGAAATCTATCAGGTTAACTGTTTGCATCAGCTTGAGATGCTCGATGAACGTCATTTATAGGCCCTCAATCATCTTAAGGCTTATCAACGATTGCTATATAGACAATATAATCAGGGTGTGCTACCTAGGACTTTTAAGCTAGGGGACCTAGTTCTATAGGGAAATCAGTAGAATGTGAATGTGCCAACTGATTAGAAATGGAAATTTAGTCCTAATTGGCTAAGTCCTTACATCGTGGTTTCTGTATAAGGTTCAGGTGTTTATGAATTAACGACTATGGATGGAACACCTTTTAAAGAGCCTATCAATGCGATGCATCTTCATTGATATTATGCATAGCGTCCTAATGTGCCATGTATGTGGTGTTCTCCCCAAAAGGTAGTAATACTACATATATTAACATTCACTCACTTTCACATCATGAAATTTTTTTTGTTTGTGACGTGACCATGTGTGTGCGTGTATAAAAAACATACATACATGTGTCTAACTATGCTAAATATCCATACATCACATCGCATTATTAGATCATCATAGCATTTAATTAACATGTAAATAAATGTGTTAAATTAAATCATGATTAGCATCTAATGAAAACATACATCCATATAAAAAATACCATCCATAGCATGAGCATACATGAAAATGAAAAGCATACACAAGAGAAAAGCCATGATGCCGAAACCAATGTATATATCTATATGTGCAATGTATGAATCAAATGTCATGTACATGTATCAGGTCACTTCTATAAAAATGAGTGGCTACTAAATATATGTCTATATAAAAGATCTACAAATATGTATGTATATGTACGTCTGGCTACAAAAATGATATACAAAATAGAGTTTCTATCCATGGGGCATTTGGCTCCTCGAGCCCTCTGGCTCTAGTGGCCGCTCTAGTGCTCTGGGAGGAGGTTGCACGGTGGTTTGTGATTGGGAGCAATGTGAACATGATGCAGATAGACCCACCCGTATCCCTCTGAGCTCCCCCTGTACCGAACAAATGTCCATCTTCGCCCGAATAAGCTCCTGCTGCAGTCATTGGACAGTTGTTGGGATCATGGTTAATGGTTGCACATCGATCTCATCAATGCGGCTTTAAAGAGCATCACACGTCATCTTGGCGATGTCAGCTCTCCTCATTGTCGCATCTCACTCAGTGAGCACCATCTGCAGCTCCCCCGACAGTTGATCTCGCTGACCCCTGGTGGCTGTCAACTTCATAGTCAGCTACACCACCTCTACACCCTGCTCCTCATATGCGGTCTATAGATGTGCTATCAACTCAAAAGTGGGGGCATGCCTCCCCACTAAAATAGGCCCATAAGCCTCTAAGACTATCCCTTGAATCGGAACAGCAGGGGCCACCTCTGAAATACACTGAGCTATAAGCTCAGTCCATCCTTGTGCATCCTCTGCAATCACAAAGAGAAAGAAGGGGATTAGTATCACATGGCATGTGTATATATATAAAAAAGCATAAGCAGAAATATGAAAATCATGAAAGTAAAAATAATGCACTATCTATACCTGGATCCCCTAGCTGCCATGTGGGATTAGGGTGTGGATCAACACTTGGGCCTGCGTCACCAATATCGGTGGCCGCCCTAGGAGATGCTAGTGCTACTACTACTGGGATAATGGAGGCTAGTGGTGCTGATCAAACAGGGGTAGCTAGGGGTGAGCTGATCTCCTTCGTCATCATGGCCTCATGGGCGTCACCTCCTATACCGGCTCCTCCTCCTCCTTTGCACCACTCTACTAGCGACCTCTCCTCCTACCCTATGGAGGCTGGCGGGGCTCATCCTCCTGCGGGCCTAGGTCCCCTCACAGAGCACCCTCACCCAAAATTGGAGTAGGATGATGCCTCTCCCACCACCACATGTAATCTGTAGCTACCTCAACATTATTTGTCACCACCATGGCCAACAGATCATGATCGATCTCATCATCATCTGAAAAGATGATGTTTGTAATAAAGGGGCGAGGGAGATCACCTACCCTCACTACACTGCGATGTGTCATTGTTTATGTGGACAGATTAGGTGGTATTGTTTGTACACAGCCATGCTACTGCATGACCCGACTCTAGTAATAACGTACAATAATGTAAACGCAATGACCCACTAAGAAAAGGTCTCATTGTAGGTTCCTAAGGAATCTACTGTCATTGAAACACCTAAAATAGTGGTGGGGTCTCCAGTGAACCTCTCCTACGGTGACAGTATCAAACTGCAACCTCCAAAACTATACATCCCTAAAATGCCACTGGCCTATCATGTCATACCAATGGGCCATCGGGACATCGTACGGTTGTCATTGGGGAAAATTGACTGAGAATGACGAGATGGAATGGACGGAATGGAATGGAGGGAATGACGGAGGACGGATGGACGGATGGATGATGGATGGATGGAAGGAATGAGGATGGATGGAGGAGGAAGGACTGGATGAAAGGATGGAGGAAATGGATGGAAATGGACGGATGGAAGGAATGGAATGGACGATGGAGGAAGGAAGGAAAGAGCGGAATGGAGGAATGGATGGAATGGAGCGGACCGAAAGATGGACCGGATGGAAGGAATGGAATGGAGGATGGAGGAAAGGACGGATGGAATGGAATGGATGGACGGAATGGAATGGATGGATGGATGGATGGAGGATGGAGGAATGGAATGGAATGGAATGGAAGGAGGAAATGGAGGGGGAGGAATGGATGAATGGATGGAATGGACGGAGGAAATGGAGGATGGATGGAATCTGGAGTGGAATGGAATGGACGGAATGGAGGAGGAGGAATGAATGGATGGAATGGATAATGGATGGAAGGATGGAAGGATGGAATGGATGGACAGGAATGGAAGGATGGATGGAAGGAAGGATGGAAATGGATGGAAGGATGGAAAGGAAAAGGATGAAATGGAATGGAAAGGAATGGAGGAAATGGACGGATGGATGGATGGATGGATGGAATGAAGGAAATGGACGGATGGAAATGGACGACGGATGGATGGATGGACACCGGACGGATGGAGCCCGGACGGATTTCCTCTTGATTCTTTTGTATCCCTTCCCCTTCTTAGGAGCTAGTTCCTGAGGAGTTTTGGTTCTTAGGACAGCCCAGTGAATACTTCTATCCAAAACTGGCCTCCCTATTTGCTTTATGTCAATATTCTCCTCACCATCCCAGTCCACCGCATCCAAAATTTTGGTGCCAATATTCAATGCCTCATATGATGGATCTAACACCACTCCATCATCTACTAATGTGTCAGGGATATCATCTTTGATCCCGAATTCTACCATGAGTGCAACGAGTAACCTCTCATATTTTTTCTTCTTGAGGTCATAATCATCTTGAAGTTCACTCCATAAATCTTCCAACAAGTTGAAATGTTTATCAAAAAATAGAAGGCAACAAGGCATTCATTTTCTTCCTTGGGTCAAAGTACTTCCGAGCTATGCACAAACCTAGTTTCAGATGTATCAACTCACTGCGCACTACCTTAACTCCCACTAGATGTTGACAGTTGTATTCACCCAATTGCATGGGGAGCTTATGACATCCTATTTTGTGCTTCAATCCAAACCGGGAATTAACCCCTAGAGCTTGATATAAAAATTCCATTAGAACTATCCTATTGCTACAACATCTTGGGAGCAAGTGGGGATGACCTTCAAATCCAGCCAATCTAAAATAAGTGAACTTGAGGTATTGGATATACCAACATCCCCATTCTGTGATAAACGCCATAGCTTCTTGGCTCAGTCAATATCCTACATATTCGTTAAGCTGGTTAATGATTACATATAGAAATGCATCATTAACCCTTCTAAATTTTGTTTCAGATACTTGTAGAGATAACTGATCATAATGGTCCCACACTTTCTTCTGCCCATCAACTTCTCCCAAGATTCCCACTCTATTCAAACTTGGAAAGATGCCTCCTCTAGCTACTACATAGACAACATAGGAAGTCATAAAGAAGCACTTGGTTTCCCTTATTCTAGTTAACTGATCATGAATAGCATCAGAGACAACCATTGGCCAATCAAACTGTTGTTTTCCCTTAAATATGGTATGAATGAAGGGAAACATCCACTCCTTGAAATCAAATGCACCCCTCTTCCCAAAGACTCTAGAAAACATCATGATCAGGTCTGATACTTCTTTGTAGAATTTTGTCCTCTTTGGTTGATCATGAAGCTTGGTCAGAGACTTCTTCTCTGTTCTCAACCATTTCTTGTTCAAGTGAGCTTTGTTGGCCTCCTTGTATTTTCTATATTTCTCTAAAGCTTCTTCCTCCTTTAACTGTACCAGGTTCTTTGGATCCGGGACACTAAACATGTGTTGAAACATTTGAGGAGTTAAATCAATAATAACATTATCCTATGAATCTATACACTACCTAGTGGCTAGATTTTAAGCTCCTATTGTTGTCATAATCAACTTTGGGCACTAGATAGATAGAGGAAATAAGGTGATGTGAGCCAAACCAGACTCAACTGATCATTGAGTTCTCCTTGTTATATCTTCAGCGAATGTTTCCAAATACAGCTCCCTAAAATTGTATGAGCCCATATTGGTGTCAATTATATCAGACCAATCTAATTCCACTTTGCTTGCAGTGACAACATGACCCCTATGATTATACCTCAATGTATAAGGTAGATGCTCTGGCTTTATCTTCTTGGGCTTAGTTGTTGCCTTTGATGTTTTAGCAGGCCAATTCCTTTGGGAGGCTTCTCCTAATACTCCTGACATCCTTTAGCTTTCTTGCAACAAAAACCCCAATTAGATCCTTGAATAAATATCAGAAAATATGCTTTAAAACCTTACCCTTCATATATATATCGGACGTGGAACCAAACATAAAACATTCTAAACAGTCTCCTTTATAACACTACCGGGCTTTGGGCCAAAACTGTTATTGATATTTCAATAATAACAAGCAGGATCGGAGTCAGAACTGTCATGGTGATTGAAACTGGAACCGGAATGGAAATTGATTTGGTTTCTTTCAGATTTTCTCATTTCATATTCAATTTCGGTTCCGCTTTCGCTTCCGCCTAGGTTATCGTTATTTTGAAAGAAGGATTCTCTCTATAAGCGGAGTCAAAGATGGGATGGAAATGGAATCGATACCTATTGGAAAACATGGTTCAGAGTCTAGATTGATTCTGATCCTACTTCTGCCTAAAATAACCATGACGTCATAAGTGTTTTTTTAACAGTTTGATAGATAAATCAAAATGAAAAGGGGCTTAAATATAACTCAATAAGACCATTCCCATATGACTAAGAGGCGACTGCATTTTCTAGGGCATCATATTTAAAAAACACAAACACAGAAATGCGTAAAAACACTAAACTAAAAACCTCGATATAAAAACTAGGGCATGAATTTAACCCTGTTTATTTAACCCAATTGAATGCAAAACAAGATTCCGAAGTAAAAACAAGATTTAACAAACCCTACTCATTGTGGAACCGTAATTTAAGCTATGCATTAAAAACTAGGGCAACACGATGCGATCATGACTAAAAATGTGAAAATGACCATGTTGAAAACAAAGAAACCAGATACAAAAGCAAAAATGAAGACAAGAAATCCAAACAAAAAAACAAAACATGTAAACTTATTGAGAATCATGTAATTTCCCAAAGCAAAACAATCCAAAACGAACAGAAATGGAAAATGTGAAAGTAAAAAGAAGAATAAGAATAGAAAATCCTACCTTGAACACAAATAAATAGGCTAACCTCCTGAAGCAATTTGCGTGCAACTATTTCTCTATCAATCGATTCACTCGCCCAAAAGCTTCACTACGACTCTAGTTCACTCTTCAATCTCTTAACAATAGTGGTAATAACTATGCGTTAATCCCTAATTAAGGTAAAACTCAGAGTTTCACGCATGTATGGCACCTATCATTAATGCAATAAATGCAGTAGAGTGGAGTCGGAACTGCAGAAAGAAATGGCCCATTCCTGTCGTGTGACTTCAGTAAAGTTAATGACCAAGAAATGGCGGGAGCAGAATTGGAATGAAAATTGTTTCAGAAACTTTGTTTAACTTTCCAACTTGGTTCTTGTTCTGGATCTGGTTCTGCCAACAAAGAATAAAACAAAACCAAACATAAAAATAAAAGAAAAAGACCGAAATAAGAAAACTTATCATACAAAACCTAGTTTAAAACGAAAGACCAAAAAGCGGAGGTGGAGGCGGGATGAAAATGGATTTTGAAACTTTGAATAAATTATGATTTAACTCCACAACAGCTCTAGCTTTGACAAAGACAAAACAAGAAGCTCAAAAGAAAGACTGTCGGGATGGGGATTGGAATGAGTTTTGAAAGAAGTTTCAGAACTCGATTCAGTTCCGGTTCCGCTTTCAGCAAAATAAACCAAAGAAAAACAAAGTGTTGGAAAATAAAGACTCCAAACTTTGTTTGAAAAACAACCAAGGATAAAAACATAAAAGGAGACCCATCTTGACCAAGGAAAAATATGGGGTGGTTATGCAAGGCATAATAGTATATATAGCCCCCCCGCCCCTCAGGGCCCATTTTTCCTAAAATTTGTGGCCTCCCGGTTTCTCCTAACTTTACCCCACCATGCTGGGGGAAAACTCAGGAGGGGGCATATAGTCACCTCTTGATCATTCTTTCTCCTTTGAATCAATCATTTTTTCTTGATCATTCTTCTATCTATGTAGTTTCTTCCGATTTTCCGAAACTAACTCAAAATTTTAGTTTTGCAGGATACAATTTTGAACAGCTTTTCATGATCATTATGTTGTTGATCGTTGAGCTCAGGAGCTAGGGGAATCCTCAGTACCAGTTAGCTTGACCTCGATGACCTCTACGATCCCGCTTCTTGGAACACATTTTTGTAAAATCTAGAATTTCATTGAAATATTTCTTCTCTACTTTAGTGAGGCTGATTTTTTCCAAAATCGAGCCCACTAAAGTGGGGGGAAAATGTAATGTCACTGAATTGCACCTAAGGGAAATTCCACATTTTTTCATCTTGACTAGCATTCATGACACCTTTGGAGCATTAATGACAAAATCCCATGAGACAGAATTTCATGATTCTGGCTTCATGTGGACACATGGTGAAATGATAGAAGTCTGACAAGGCATTTCCCAAATATCTAAGCCTTACACACCTGCACAGCGCGCGGACATCCGCTTGGTGCGCTAGTGTCCTTGTGGTTTTCTGAGTTTGAAATAGTGAATCTAGAATGCTGACCCTTGCAACACGTGTCCTAGTAGTTAGGCCTCGAGTGAAACGGCTCTATGTCGCCCTTGCATGCATTAAAAACTCCTTTTGGCCCTCATTTTGAGGTGGGAAGCTATCAATTCAAGCATTGTCACCACTTTCTCTAGTCTTGGGTAAGTTCTATCCTTGAGTAGAAGCACTTTCACTAGCAAAGCCATGCCAGACTAAGGTCCCCCCAGCAGATACCAGCTCTCCAGTAGCTACCAGCTCTCAAGCAAGCACATTGCGATGCACCCATGTGCTTCAGAAGAGGGTCTTGACCCATGGGTAATGCTCTCTCTCCTTATCATTCCTTCCAACTAGTTCATTTACTACTTTGTGGTGTAGGCTCTACTCTGAAGCAAGTTTTGTTTTCACCACATACTTTGTTGTTCCCTTTACACTCTCTACCAAACTTGGTTGTCTGTGGAGGTGGGAACACCAATACGGGGGTCTGACTGAGGTAGGCCCCTATATAGCCCCAACCTTTTCCCCTTCATCTTTTGTGTGTAGTTTATGAAAGGAAGCTTGGACTAAAGATTCAAACGCACAAAGGTGATCTTGTTTCAAGTTTTCTTGTATTCTCCTTTAGTTCTTAGCTTTTTGTTGATTGCTTGATTCCTCACGTCTCCTGGTCTGAGTCAAGAAGTGAGATTGTATTCCATCTACCTGAGCTCCTGAGTTCTTTATAGCTTAGGATGCCTTCATGTCTCACGGACGATAGCGCACCATGCTGGAGTCCTAGAACTGCACTGATGTCTTTTGGAGAAGAGCTCTTCATCCCGATATTGGAACTTAGAAGTCTTGCTCTCTCTGATCCTGAACCTACTTTCTAACTTCTCTTCATGATTTCATTGATCCATTTAGTTTGAGGTGTATAAGGGTAGTTCATTCCCTGGTGATCTCTTGAGAAGGAAGAGACTCGTGTGCAACGAATCCCTTTTATATCACAAGAACATAAGCAAATCTAAAGACTACAATTTTACCATCCCATGTTGGAGTGTATTCATATTGATAATGGATGTTGGATTGCTTGATCAATATGAATCCTCCATGTTTGTAAAAGATTCAAAGGTTGTAGTAATTGTGATCTACAATACAAGTATTTGTTCAATGTGCTTGAATAGTCAATTTGACATGACCTCTCCAAAAATTCTCTAGATTATTCAATCCTTTATGAGAAGGATGAAGGTTTTTTATAGATTTTTTATTTTTAGATGAATGATAAGGATTCAACAATGACAGATCAAGATCAATGATTCAAAACCATTGAGAGGAAACAGATTGACCAGCTAACTCATTTAATTAATCCAATTAAGGGATTTAATTGAATTATTAGTGGGATTGAAGAAGCTAGTTTGAGTGTTTAAGCCCTTCCTCAGGGGTCCGGGCTAGACTATATATGTAACATGAGTTGGCCTCACTTCGTTCAGGTGGGTGGGAAACTGTAGCTCCCCAATTAGAGTTGTTTTGAGGTATGCTTTGCATAGGGAACAATATAGTATTATGTATAGAATCTATGCCAATATAGACCCCCCCGCATGCACACTTAATTTATCATATGCTAGCAAGTTCTTCTAGTAGTTCATCGTATTAGTAAGTATCTTACTTTGGATTGAAGAAATTAGTTTGAGTGTTTAGTGGGATTAACATAATCAGTGGGACTAGGAAATAGATTGAGAAATTAGTGGTTATGATTTATTCAATCAAGATATGTGAGGATGTATTAATTAATTTAATAACTAATTAATGTTTGAGAGGAACGTGTAAGATATGTTTGACTTTAATAAGTAAAGTTATATTTATTTATTTGACCATGTTGAGTGATTTCAGAGAATTTGAATAATTGATTTAATTGTTCAAATTTGGAGAAGGCAAAGTAGTTTAATTAAATTATTAATGATAACAATTTAATTAATTTAGAAGAATAAGGTATGTTAATGAAATAATTAAATAATTTGTGTTTATTTAATTAATCAGCAAGGATAAGGTTAAATTAGGTGATGATATGGTGAATTAATTAAACAAATCAAGATTATTTAATCAATAGAGGAAATAGGGTTAATGATGCAAATGATGTTAAATGCAATAATGATAATGAAAGTGATGTTGAAAATGGAAAAATATAGTTTAGGATGTGTGATATGCATTAATCCATTTTTACATGTCTACATTTTGCCCTTCTTTAACACATAGTACTAGTTACATTGTTTCAAAGAATTCAATGTATTCAGATCAAGATTGAAAAAATAATATTCCCCACTATGCCCAGGTAGTCAACAGAAGGCTGATAAGACACTAGGTTTCCCCCTCGAGAGGTTGGCTAGAAAAATTACTTTTTCAGGTCGATGCTCGACTAGGTTCCATAGTAGTTTAGATGCATAGATTCCAAAAAATTAAAGCCTAGGGCTCGCGTTTAGGGTTTTAGATGGTCATAAGTGCTCCCAAATTTAACCTAGAAGGGGTTCTAGGTGAAAAAATAGGGTTTTGGGGGGATTAAAATGGAAATTAGGGTGAAATTACCACATTTGCACACTTTTCTTTGTGAGATTTTTGCTCTCGAGAGTTTTCAATGATTTCTTGCTGCAAATGTTGATTTGTGATGCCTTGAGCTCTAGCAGCACCACATAGACTAAACATAGTTAAATAGTATCAACGACCAACTAATGCAAGGATTGTGGTATGTGTATCATTAATTTTCACTTTCATCATTTTTCCCTTGTGTAATTAATCCTTCAAACTTAGTCTACGTGATAGCGACAATTCTAGGAAAAACTCATTATTGGTGTGATATGAATGCTATCACTATCTTGTTATGGTTGCTATTGAATGGTCGCTTTTATCAAATTTGGTCGCATGTTAGAAAAACTTAGGGTTTCAACCGCTTTTGCAAAATATGGCTGCTATCACATTTTGGACATGCATGTTATCACCACGCTATTGCCAAGAACAATTTCTATCACCTTAGAAAAAGTGTTTTATTGCTTAAAATAAATGATTTGGAATTTTTAGTTGTAGATTTAAGTTCTCGACTTGATTTTATAGAAATTTTTTGATGCTGTGGGTTGAATGCTTGTAGGTTGTTTTACGTCCTTTATTCATGCAAGAGTAGAGACCTCGGCTTATGAATAGGTTAGCCACTTTTCAAGATATTGAGAGAGATTTTCTCGATCCAATTGGTTTACGATACATAACCTATATGCCAACAATTAGGGCTCATCGAGCTATGATGATTGCTTTGGTAGAGAGATGGAGATCGAAGACCGCCACTTTCAATTTGCTGATAGGAGAGTACATTGTTACCCTGGAGGAAATATGGAGGATTTTGAGGATCCCCATCCATGGAGATTTGATTGATTATGCCAACAAGAGCAGAACCTTAGCTATATAGAGGTTACTCGATGTTCAACAACTTCAAGTGGTTGACTCTGAGATTGACTTGGCTCCTTTTGTTGATGATGCAGACTTGATGGTCATTGTCTTAGTAGGTTTGATTATTGGTCCCTTGATGCCCAATAAGAGAGATAAGAGGTTTCCCACTGGTTGGTGTATTGTGATTCAACAGATGATGAGCATGGAACCACATATGCTTGGGTTCAGTGTGTGTTGGCCCACCTTTACAGGGATATGCACAAGGTCATTTATAGAGGTGGCAATAGTATATCAGTTGGTGCTAGTTTACTACATTTTTTGGGCCTGGGAGAGCATTGTCATCACTCAACCAAAGGGTATGCATGATAGGGATTCTCACGATCCTTATGGCTATCAATATTTTGATTACCTCCATTATACTCAGCCAGGTATATTGTTGTATTAGAGGGCAGTGTTTGATGATATGATATATTTTGCGTGGTAGTGATACAAAGATTGTGAGGCCTGGCCAGACGAATAGGAGCAGTTGGTTTATCGTAGGAAGAATCATTTTTTTATTGGTCAATTCGATATCATTCTTGAGAGATACCTATAAGATAGGGTGCTTGGATAGTTCGATGAGATTTAGACTCGCCCGATTGATGACTATATGGCCATATATGGATGAACCACTAGAGAAGAGACTACGTGGGGTCCTTGTGTTGATTCCAAGGCAACAGTTACAACTTTCAAATTGTTGACACCATTTGGATGGGGATGGGTAGTGGGTCTACATGATCCATGGACCACTAGGGAGTATGATGGATGGTGGGCACAACATAGGCCATTGGGATTCACTATCCTTGTAGGAGGAGTAGATGGAGGTATGATCCTAGGGATGAGGATAGCAGGTGTGGTTGGGAACCGACAATATTGGAAAAGATTGAGGATTTCCCATGAGCAGTAACATGTTTAGGACAAACAAGATGGGCAGGGAGAAAACCACCAATAACATGATGGTCAAGATTAGCATCAACAACAGTAGTAGTAGGGATTACAAGGACCTCCCCCATAGGGAGATATGGCTAGCAAGATTTCTTAGCTTACACTCGAGCAAGATCAGGTGATCCAGGATTGAGATGTGATGAAAAAAAGGGTGGTGAAACCATTCAATACACCAAATCAATGAGAATCAATTAGATGTTCAACTCAAAATCCCAACTTCTACCAAGCTTTCCCTTGTAGCATAGGTAACCCGATTCAAGGGCCTTTTCACCAATATTTTCCAAAACACTTGAAAAATAAAGAATGATTAAGATACCCATTTGCAAGTTATAAAACATAGGTAAACCCCAACATCAACTCCTTTGGACGAACATGGAGATCCAATACACCTACCCCAAGAAAGGTTACTCAATTAGCTCAATTTGCAAAGTAAGTACCTTTTAAAGGTTAGGTTTCCACTCAAACACCAAAAATAGTCAATGATCATGATGCCAAACCACCAATTTCATGATTATTTTTCCCACACAAGGCCATTACCCTATTGTCCCAAGAAACCCTCCTAAAACATACAAAAACAAGGGTTTTAAAGGATTTCACAACTCCAAACCTCTCTCAATCCTTCCAAGGGTCCAAACACCTATTTCCCCTACAAAAACATAACACACACTCACAAAGCCATTATCTTCATTAGTTATCAAAAACACCACTTAGGTTTCTCATTTTCATAATGAAATACCACTGTTTCAGCCTAAGACATCAAGCCATCATCAGATTTATTTATTCTCTCAACTCCCAAAGCATTGAAACATCTAAATTAACATCCTACAAACCAATCCACTAAGTTACAAGTTTAGACAATAGGTGGATTGGTCATTTGCATTAAAATTGGCCCTTCAAACCCTTACACAGTCAAAACAAGGAAGGCACTGTTATTTGAGAATCTCTTGCACCATAGAAAAAATTAAACCCTCAAACCAAAAGGAAATTAAATCAAACACATATATTAACATGCACCAATAACCTCAAGCCATGATAGACTTGTATAGGTCCGTACGAGTGAAGAGAAAATCAGAAAAACAAAGAAATATGTGGAGATCAGTGTTGAAAATGAAGTTTTCCTCTCTCAAACCTCATAAAATCAACCTCTACCATGAGGAATTACATCATTTATTATTGTTTCAACTTCAAAATACCATCTAGAGCTGACCAACTGCCCTTAACCACCTTTTAAACTCTATTGACTCCTAAATTGCAATTTGACAACCTTTTGATCTTATCACCATTTACAACTTTGTTTTGCAATTCTCACCTATTCTTGACTCCTACTAACTTAAAAACCCCAATTACATATTGAATGGTCATTTTAGACCTTATTCATAAAGGAAAACATGAAAGATCAACTCTATACCATACTCTATCCACCTAGACCTCATTTTCAACATTGACATTGATTGACAACTTACTACATTGCATCATATTTTAGCATATTTTGCAACTTCCTTATTACATATTGATTAAAATACCTTCAAATGGACCCCTTGGACCTTCAAGACTCACTTGGCTTCCATTACAAGGTGTAGGTGCCCCCGCACCGTACACCCCCCATAGGAAAACTCTTGCCCCAAGAGTTGAAGCTTTCTCTTGGCCTCACTAATGTTGCTCCATGCATCTCTAGACCTGCTACTTTCTTTCCTCTTATACCTAGATCAAAATGTGATGTTATTCTAGTCCTTATACTTGCAAAAAAGCAAGGGTTAGCAACACATTATTCTGTCTTATTTTTTTGCTTCATCTCCACACTTGTATCCATCCATCTTTGCTTGTATACCTTGTCCCCTCATCATTGTCATCATCATGTCTTGTCCCTCCTACATAGTACTCTGCACCATGTTCTTTTTGTCTCCATTCTTTACACTATCCATTGCACCTTGACCTTTTGCAACCTCTATCAGATCTACATACACTTCATTCACTGTCCCTTCCACTTTCCTCTTGCTTACCACCTCAAAAAACTCTATCCTAACACTTTTAGACTGTCCTTTTACTTGATACAACACCACAAGACACCTGACTGTCCCTACCAACACACTATCATTCTCTTCTTTCCTTTCCAAAGGCTCTTCCCTCTCACTCTGTCTTTTACCAATCTGAATAACCTTGCCACTCCTTTTCTTCTACCATAAAGAGGCATGCTTCTCTCTATCTACTTGCAAACCACACCTATCCTTCTTACTCATTGTCCTAGCATTACTCATTTGTTCTCTTCACCTATTGTTCCATCATGATTAACATGCTCCATACCTGCAAGCAAACTGTGCTTGTTGTCCTCAAGCCTTAAAAGCTCCCTCTTAACAAAAAATACTACCTTGGACTTACCTTTATCTCTTTCTTTTCCCTGCAAAGGAGTTAGTTTGAAACTCTGATTATCCTTCCTAATTATATAGGTGTTCTCCTAGCCATCATACATGGACCTTCTATCAAATTTCCATGGTCTCCCCAAGAGAAAATGGCAACAATCCATTGGAAATATATCACACAAAACCTTATCTTTGTACTCTCCAATTTGGAAATCAACATATGCTTGCTCATTCAACACCAAAGTTTGACTATCATTCACCCAAGAAACTCTATATGGTGCTACATGAGGTATCTTTTCCAAGTTTAACTTATCTACCATCTCCCTAGACACCATATTATCTTGAGAACCAGAATCAATGACAACTTAACATACCTTACCTTTTCATTTGCATGAGTTTATGAATAGAGTCCTTCTTTGGCTCATATCTTCCTCCTTAGGTGCCTACAACAAAGTTCTTCTTACCATAAGTGCTTCTCCCTCTTCTGGATCAGCAGGTTTGCTTGAACTTTCACACTCTTCTTCTTGGACCAGTTGTGTTCTTATTTCACTCCTCCTATCACCACTTTACATTGAATCTTAGCCTTGAGGACACTTGAAAAATGGGTGTCCAAATTCTTGACAATTGTAGCATCTTCCTGAAAAAATGTTCGCATTTGTTCCCCCACCAAATTTGCCTCTTCTATCTCTCCATCCACCTCTAAAATCGGATTGCTCTTGCTCCTTCTTGAAATCTTCTTGAATCTCATTGTTTGTCTTTGAATTAGGGAAGGATCCTCTACCTCTAGAAGTGTTGCCTCTACCTCTTGTTTCCTTCTCTTGCCTCCTCTTAGTTTTTCTTCTGCCCTCATTTCCATTTGAAAGCATTGTTCAACTGATTTTGATGCCAACAAGCTGATTTCATCCTAAATGTTATATCTCAGACCATTCAAGTACCTAGCAACCATTTCTTCCTAATCTTCTTTATGCTTGGTCCTTATGCATAGCATATAAAAATCCTTAGTATATTCTTACACATCTAATTCCTTTTGCCTAAGATTTTGTAACTTCTTAAGTAATTGAACATTATAATCACAAGGAAGAAATTTACATTTGATTTTTGTCTTCATTTTCTCCCAAGAAGTTGTCTTACTTTTCCCTTTCTTTTTCCTTTCATCTTGCACAAAATTCCACCATACCAAAGCATGTCCTTTCAGTTTTGTTTTTTCCCTCTTCACCTTATGCCCTTCATCAATCTCTTCACTATCAAAATAGTTCTCTATGGCTCCAATACAATCCAGGAGCTCTTCACTGTCAAGTTTTCCTCCATACATAGGCACATCCATTTTTCCATTTCCATCCTTCTTCACAACCTTCAAAAGCTTCATCGTTCTCACATCTTCTAGATCCATCTCCTCTTCTTCACTAGACGTCTCTTCCTCTTCAGAATCACTTTCTTCCAAAAGGACCCTACCTTTAGCTTTTATCCCAAAAATTTCCTCCTTCAGGGCTTCTATTTCTTTTTCATGATTTTTAATCTTCCTTGCAACAACATTCCCCTTAGGAGGCATTTTGATTCCTCCAACTACCTTCTTCTTCTTACACACAAACTTCAACCTTCTTTCACAAAAGACCTACTCCATTGCTCTAATACCACTCTAATGTATATAAGGGTGGTAAAACCATTGAATATACCAAATCAATGAGAATCAATCAGATTCAAAAGAAAAATCAGATGTTCAACTCAAAATCCCAACTTCTACCAAGCTTTCCCTTGTAGCATAGGTAACCCGGTTCAAGGGCCTTTTCACCAAGATTTTCCAAAACACCTGAAAAACTCAAGAATGATTAATATACCCATTTTCAAGTTATAAAACATAGGTAAACCCCAGCATCAACCCCTTTGGACCAACATGGAGATCCAATACACCTACCCTAGGAAAGGCTACTCAATTAGCCCAATTTGCAAAGGAAGTACCTTTTAAAGGTGAGGTTTCCACTCAAACAGAAAAAATAGTCAATGATCATGATTCCAAACCACCAATTTCATGATTATTTTTCCCACACAAGGCCATTACCTTGTTGTCCCAAGAAGCCCTCCTAAAACATGCAAAAAATAAGGGTTTTAAAGTATTTCACAACTCCAAACCTCTCCTAGTCCTTCCAAGGGTCCAAACACCTTCTATTGCCCCTAAAAAAACATAACACACACTCACAAATCCATTATCTTCATTGGTTATCAAAAACACCACTTAGGTTTCTCATTTTCATAATGAAATACCACTGTTCCAGCCTAGGACAACATGTCATCATCATATTTCTTTATTCTCTCAACTCCCAAAGCATTGAAACATATAAATTAACATCCTAAAAACCAATCCACCAAGTTACAAGTTCAGACAGTAGGTGGATTGGTCATTTGCATTAAAATTGGCCCTTCAAACCCTTACACAGTCAAAACAGGGCAGGCATTGTTATTTGAGAATCTCTTGCACCACAGAATGAATTAAACCTTTAGACCAAAAGGAAATTAAATAAAACACATTTATTAACATGCACCAATAACCTCAAGCCATGACAGGCCTGTACGGGTCCGTACCAGTGAAGAGAAGTTCAGAAAAATAGAGAAATATGTGCAGATCAATGTTGAAAATGAAGTTTTCCTCTCTCAAACCTCATAAAATCAACCTCTACCATGAGGAATTACATAATTTATTATTGCTTCAACTTCAAAATACCATCTAGAACTGACCAATTTCCCTTAACCACCTTTTAAACTCTATTGACTCCTAAATTGCAATTTGACAACCTTTTGACCTTATCACCATTTACAACTTTTTTTTGCAATTCTCACCTATTATTGACTCCTACTAACTTAAAAACCCCAATAACATATTGAATGGTCATTTTAGACCTTATTCATAAAGGAAAACATGAAATATCAACTCTATACCATACTCTATCCACCTAGACCTCATTGTCAACATTGACATTGATTGATAACTTATTACATTGCATCATATTTTAGCATATTTTGCAACTTCCTCATTGAATATTGATTAAAAGACCTTCAAATGGACCCCTTGGACCTTCAAGACTCACTTGGCTTCCATTACAAGGTGTAGGTGCCCCTACACCAAGATGTTAGAGATAGTGAGAGGGATGCAAAGGCAACCCGACGATAGGCTCTTGAGGTACAACTAGCTATTATCACTGTTGAGCGAGACCATCTTCAAGCCAAGTGGGACTCTCTTAGATAGGAGAGAGATTTAGAGAGGTTGTAGTATCAAAGTGAGAGGGATCAACTTATCATAGATATGACCTACTACCAGACTCTACATGAGGCTTTTGTACTGAGAGCGTAGAGGCTTCCTCATTTTGGTGAGCCCAGTGGTGCCACAGGGGTAGAGTCAAGAGGATAGTCTGTTAGACAGTTGTAGTAGTCTCCTATTCATAATCAACAGTAGTATAGGTCCCCACCTCAAGATTCCCAATAGAGCTAATGTGATTTTTCCCGATCTTTATGTTTATGTTATTGTATCAGAGACTCTCCGTAGACATACACTTTTTGTATATACATTCATCAACCCATCTGAGGCCTCATATATATATATATATATATATATATATATATATATATATTTTATATTTTGATATCACTCATGATGTTCAATGATGTACATGAGATTCCTATTTTTGATGATATATGAGATATACCATTTTTTTGGTTGTAGCATAAATGTGTTACAAGATGTTTATGGATGTTTATGAATGCTTATATGTATGGATGGTTTATGAATATGTGTTCGTGATTTTGTACTTTTCTGATGCATTTATAGGATATGGATGGATGGATGATTTATACATTATGTGATGGATTATGTGATGATGTATGATGTTTTATTATATGATGAATATGATATGAAATGATGATTTTGTGGCTGCAGGATGCATGTGGTACTAATGAATTTGTGATGTAGGATGCAGATGTTAGTCAGAAGATATGTTATTATGATATGAGATAGATAGAAGTTTTAGATGTTTGATGTAATTTTTTGAAAATCCATAGATCATGATTATGATGATATGCATTGATGAATTTTTTTTTTCTTTCATGGAGGACAAAGTAGTTTTTTAGCAATCCTCATTGATATAGAAAATAGACATGATACACCAAGGTTTCTTTATATCTATTGTGTGGACTTTGACTCTATAAACAAGGAGTATTCTTGATCATACCAAACATATAAAAACCATGTTAGAGTGTATGGTTGAGAAGTTTCAAAATATTTCAGAGTAGTTACACATAAAGGTATGGAGTACCTAATATGCAACCACTACATGAATCTCTCTCCTATCTCTCTCTTAGATAGGAGAGAGATTCAAAGAGATTGTAACATCAGAGTGAGAGGGATTGTCTTATCATGGATATGACCTACTACTAGACTCTGTATGAGGCTTTTATACCGAGAGCATAGAGGCATCCTCATTTTTGTGAGCCCAGCAGTGCCACAGGGGTAGATTCAGGAGGAAAGTCACAGTCATCTCCTGTTCATAGTCAATAGTAGCATAGATCCCCACCTCATGATACTCAACAGAGCTGATGTGATTTTTCTTGATCTTTATGTTTATGTTATTGTATCAAAGACTCTTTGTAGACATATATATTTTTGTATATACATTCATCGACCCATCTGAGACCTCATATATATGTTTCTTTTATATTTGGATATCACTCATGATGTTTGATGATGTACATGATATTCCCATTTTTGATGATATATGAGATATACAATATTTTTTGTAGCATATATGTGTTACAAGATGTTTATGGATGTTTATGAATGATTATATGTATGGATGGTTTATGATTATATGTTCATTATTTTATACTTTTCTGATGCATTTATATGATATGGAAGGATGGATGATTTATACATTATGTGATGATGTATGATGTTTTATTATATGATGAATATGAAATGCACTAATGAGTTTGTGGATGCAGGATGCATGTGGTACTAATGACTTTGTGATGTGGTATGTGAATGTTAGTCAGAAGATATGTTAGTATGATATGATATAGATAGAGGTTTTAGATGTTTGATCTAATTTTTTGAAAATCTATGGATCACGATTATGATTATATGCATTGATGTATTTTATTTTTCTTTCATGGAGGACTAAGTAGTTTTTTAGCAATCCTTATTGATGTAGAAGATATACATGATACACCAAGGTATTAATGACCAAGGTTTCTTTATATCTATTGTGTGGACTTTGACTCTACAAAAAAAGGAGTATTCTTGATCATACCAGACATATAAAAACCCTATTAGAGTGTATGGGTCGAGAAGTTTCAAAAAAAATTGGAGTAGTTACACATAAAGGTATAGAGTACCTAATATGCAACCACTACACAAATTATCCCAAAATGAGTTATATACATAGAACAAAGAAAGTATTCATCATGGTAGTTATTGCAAAAACATCCAACAAAAAAAGCAAACAAAAAATCCATGATCAATGCCCCATTCCTTCCTCTCTAAATCCTTATGGACATCCTCAAGAGATACTGGGAATGTGAAAATAAGATAAATCATAAAGATAAGATCATAAAAAGATAAAAAATGCTACTATATCACTTGCCATAGATGTTTTCATGTTTCAAGATGTTTACCCATTAATGTTGTCTAATGTAGGAAAATTTTATGCATTAAGACATATGTCAAGATGTGGATGATGATTTTAAAAAGGTAGGGTAGTTCATACGTAAGAATTGTTTTAGTTTGATGATGATCCAATCATTTTGTTTATTTGCTTGTAAGTTTTAGATTTCGTAGTTTATTTTGTCTATTGATTGTGTTGTCAAAGTTTGAAGGCAATGTTTGTTTATTATGGATGGAGAGTTTATGGTGGGTAGGTGATAATGGAGATAGGACTTTTGAAATTTCTTGAATGTTTTTTGCTTTTGAGGTTATTTGACGTTGTTGTTGAGAGATTTCGAGACAAACAGGGGGACCTAAAGTGACTGACCTAGTGCCTCGGGGGCTCATAAATGATTCCCTTTCCTATATGCAAGCTTAGAGACAACATAATTCAATTGTATTGAGTGACATTGTTTTTGGATTTTTCTGGCTCTTTATGAATGTTTTTGGATTTTGATAAGATATTTAAATTTTTTTAAATTTTTCATCAAGTTTAAAGACCAAGAGGGACACCTAAAGAGACTAACCTAGTACCTTTGGGCCTCATCGATGATGACCTTTCCTACATGAAATCTCAGAGACAACGTAGTTTTATTATATAGAATCGATGTGGCTCATTCGGAGATGACCTACAATGTTTTTGGGATTTTGTGTTTTACGACTTTGTTTTGCATTTTGACATTTTTTTGGATGTTTTTCACTTTGTGTTGATAGTTTTTTGTGAGTGATGGGATTAATAGGGATCCAATCTACTACCAAGTTCAAGAGGTTTCCCTAAGTTTGAAACAAGATTACATTTTATTAGGGATAGATGGATAAAAACAAATGGTGGATACAGATGGTGCAATAAGGTTCAAAACTTGATCAGTTATCGAGCCATGGTTGGGTGCATGTTTTATTATAATGACAAATGGAATGGATACAATAGTAGGTAGATAGAACTGGTAGATAAGGATGCAGGTCTTATTCAAATGTAGCACCTATTTACTAGGTTTTCACTATGGTACTAATTCTAGAAGTACCATGAGGTGGTTTTCACTTAAAGGACATTTTATTTCTCTTTACTATTTTCTTTATTTTTGTTTTTTTTGCTTTTTTGCTTGAGATATTTTGGTATGCTTAGGTGTATAACTTCTTGAGATGATTGTTATTAAGAGGCTCGGCTAGAGGTTCTCCTTTCGATGTAGCCAACTGATATTCTCTAGATCCATAGCTCACTATAATGTTATAGGGACCTAGCTAGTTTGGTTCAAACTTACCTTTCCCATCTTGATTCAGTTGGACCTTTTGATTTTCCTATAGGAACAAGTCATTGACCTGAAAGTTCTTATTTTTTATTTTCTTATTGTAGTTTCGCTTGAGCAAATTTTGATAGTCTTGTAGATGGTTTAATGCACTCAAGCATCTTTCATCTAGGAGTTCAAGCTCATTGAGTCTAGATACTCTTCGTTGTTAACAAGATCCTTCAACGATACTCTTAGGGATGGGATTTCAACCTCTATATAGTATTGCTTCAAATTTGTAGACCAAGGAAAAGGGAGTTTCACCTATAGGTGTGTGGATGTTGGTTCTATAAGCCCTTAAGGATGGGCTTAGCTGTAGGTGCTAATCACGACCGACGTCATTAACAATTTTCTTTAGGATTTTCAAGATGGTTTCATTAGATGCTTTGGCTTGACCATTTCCTTGAGGATAATATGGGGTTGAAAAATGGTGTTCAATAGAGAATCTTGAGTTGATCTCATGGAAATCTGGTTCTTAAATAGAGTTCTATTATCTATTATGATAGTTTGTGGGATGCCATATTGATAAATCAAATATTTAAGAATGAAATTAGTTATTTGTTTCCCTGTGATATAGGTTAAAGGAATAGCCTCTATACACTATCTTAAAGTACTCCATAGTAGTGATAATGAATTTGTGTTTGTTAGATGAAGTTGGTGATATTGTTCATATTAAGTCAAGTCCCCACTAAGAGAAAGGCCATGGAGGGTGATAGGACACAACTCTTGTGCAAGTCCGTGCACAAGATCTCCATGTTATTGGCATTAATGACACCTCTTGGAAAAGGAACTCCTTGCTATATTGATGGCCAGTAGTACCCTATTCAAAGTATCTTTTGGACTAGGTTAGGTCCACTAGAGTGAGATCCACAAACACCTTTTTGTACCTCTTGTAAGGAATTTTTTGCTTCTTTCGTGTTAAGACATCAGAGTAATAAATTAGGAAGTTCAATGGATGAAGGTTTTCTTTTGATTGGCTATTAGGTGGGGTGGTATTATTCTATACTAGATATAGGCAAATGTGTCCTCATACCAAGGTGATTCAAGACCAACAACATCATACACTAGTTTAGATTTTGGGATGTCGAATGCTGGTATATAAGTAATTGCTCTACTAGGAATTCATATCTAGGAACATTCTCAAGTATGTCAAGGAGTGAACCGATAGTAGCCACAGCATCATTTGCTTCATTGTTAACCCTTGGTATTTGTTCAAAAATAATGACCAAAAAGTATTGCTTGAATTTGTCCACCATTCTCTTATATAGAATGAGCTTTCAATATTTAGTCTGGTATTCACTATTGACCTACCTTATGACCAACTGGGAGTCACCATAGAATTGTAGTTCCTTAATTTTCTATTCCATGACCATTTTCAGCCCAATGATCAATGTTTCATACTTAGTTATATTGTTTGTACAGGGGAAGGCAATCCTATATGCTTTTGGTATACTATCTACTTGTGGTGTGAGAAATAGGATACCGACCCCTAAGTCATACTAAATGTGGGATCCATTGAAGTACATGGTCCAATGGGTTGACTGAGTTGCTAGCAGGATGCTCTCATCTCAAAATTTTGTTATGAGTGGTTGATGATATTCGATAGGTGCATTAACTAACTGATCTAATATTACCTATCCCTTGATGGATTTTTTGTCAATATATTCTATGTCAAATTCACTAAGTATCATGACCCACTTAGTGATTCTTCTGACAAGATTTTCCTTTGCTAAGAGATATTTCAAGGGTTCTATCTTATATATCAACTTGATTTGTCTGTTCAACATGTAATTCCTAAGCTTTTGTGCTACGAAGACAATTGGTAGACATGCTCATTCAATAGGTGTATAATTCAACTCATAGCCAACCAAAGTATGAATAATGTATTAAATTGATCATTCTTTATTCTAGTCATCAAGTTGTGCCAATAAAGCTCCCAAAGCTTCTATAATTGTGGACACATATAGAATCATTGCTTTATCCTAAATTGGAGGCATCAATATCAAGAGAGTGAGAAAATAGTCTTTTGGATATAATGTATCCCAACAGTTTCCTAGATGTTATGCCAAACACACATTTCTTTGAATTGATATGCAAGTTGTATTCTTCTAGTCTGTCAAATATCCTAGCTAAGTTAGCTAGGTGCTCATGGCTTATGACTGATTTAGCCAATAGATCATCTACATAATCCTCCATGGTGATGTGCAACATGTCATGGAAAATGGTATGCATTGCTATTTTATATGTAGCTCCTTAATTCTTCAAGCCAAATAGAAAAAGGTTCCCCAAGCATAGGTAAAAGTTATTTTGTGTTGATCTTTAGGGGATATTTTTATCTGATTGTACCTAAAAAAACCATTCATTATGAAATAATTTCATGACCAGTAGTTAGATCCACTATGATTTCGATGTTGGGAAGGGGAAAGTCATCCTTGGGGCATGCTTTGTTAATATCTCTAAAGTCTGTATAGATCCATATGCCCCTAGTGGGTTCTGATACTAGTACAAGGTTGGATACCCACTTAGGATAGTTTATAGGTCTGATGAAGGCCACTTTCAAGAGATTCTAAAGGTCCACCTTGACTAGAAGTTCTATCTGCAAGTGCATCTTACAAAGTTGTTGCTTATCTGGTTTTGATGTAGGGAATACCATTAGATGGTGTACCACCAAAGCTAGATCCAATCCAAGCATATCCACATATATCTAGGTAAATTTGATCTTACGTTCCTTGATAAATGTTGTGAAGTTGATTTTTTCCTCTGGATCTAAGGAGACAACATGATATGTTACTTTTAGTTTCCTCTATTGTTCCAACATTGATGGGTTCAAAACCTTTAACCAAGGTTGTTCAATGTTCCTAATACTTTGTAATGGGGAGACTGAATACTCCATCTTTGGGTGCCTCAGTGAGGTATTCACCCTTAGATATTTCCTTTTTTTTCCTTTTTCATGATCTGATAGAGCCACATTGTGGTTTTCTCTAGGGGATCTCATTTTGATTTTTAAAATTTTCATTTCAATTTTGTGATTATAGGACACAATCTCCCCCCCAAAGTTTGCTCATTGTTCTAGTTCTATGAAAAAACCAGCCTCATGATCTCCTTGATGGACACCCTATGGAATTCCCATGAAATCCATCTTTAGGTGCCTCAGTGAGATTTTCACCCTCAAATATGTCCTTTGCTTTTCCTTTTTCATGATCTCATAGAGACACATTGTGGTTTTCTCTAGGGGATCTCATTTTGATTTTTAAATTTTTCATTTCAATTTTGCAATTGGAGGATGCAATATCCCCTCCAAAGTATGCTCCTTGTTCTTGTTTTATGACAAAACCATCCTCATGATCTCCTTGATGGACACCCTATGGAATTCCCATGAACTCCACAATATCTTTGTTGTTTTGGAATAGGTCCACAAAAAATGCATGATGTTGTCGATCCCAATTGATCAACTATGGGTAATGTAAGGTTAAGTTATCATTGTTATCAACAAAGCTTATGGCGGATGTTTATGGGGAAAAGTTAAGGATAGTAGAGTTATCAATTCCCCATAGGTTATCTATGTCATAGTCACTAGAGGTGCAAGACTCCCATTCCCATTCATTGGAGTATGTTTCAATATGGTATTCCTTAGATGTAGGTCTCAAGGTGATGGTATTTATGCCAAAGTTTTCAAATAGGTCTATGATTTTTAGGTCATCATCCATAAGATGGTATTAATCCAATATATCAATGTCGGTAGAAGGAGCTACTTCTTGATAAGAGGTAGTTTCAATGTTTGGGGTAACCACGTCTATCGAACCATAACCTAGTCCCATGTTCTTCTTGCATTGTTCTATTATGATGGGTTCTCTTATGCCTTTTTCAAGTAGACCAAGGCCACCTTTTCCAGTGTATCCCATATTTCTTGCTATTTGATAACCTTTATTACTAAGATCTATAGGAAGGGGATGTAGCTATTCCTAGTCCTCTTGTTATTCTTTATAGATCCATGATGAGAGGTCCTCTTCGAATACCACTTCATCCTTCATGTCTCCCCACTTGGTGAAGATAGTGAGTTTGACTTCATATGTGACAGCTTGAACATGCTTTATTTTCTTTGGTTGCCCGTAGGATTTTAGTGATGGGGGAAGCTCCCTAATGCAAAAGGATTGTTTGAAATGGTATTATCCATAGCCCTTGTCAAGCACCTGGATCTTGAGTTCCGATTTAGGAGGATTGGTTGATGTGCATGGAGTTGAGGATGAAGCAAGTGATGTTGGATCTACATAGGAAAATGAGTGGAATGATATGTATTTATTGGGTATTTGAAGGAGCTTTTTGTGCTTCTCCTCCAAGTTCAAATAGTAATGAAAGGGTTTGAGATCGACACATACTATAACTTCCTTACCATTTCAAGGAAATTTTAAGCATTGGTGAAAGGTTGAAGGGACCACTTGTATTACATGGATCCATGGGCATCCCAAGAGAAGGTTGTATGGCAACTCAAGATCCAGTACCTGACAAGTTGTTTCTACTATAGTTGGCCTTACTTGTATTGGAAGTCTTATTGTGCCCTCAGAGTTTCTCTCCATATCATCATAAGCCCTTATGGTGATACTCTTGTTCTTGTCAATCACATCATCAAAATATCCCAACTATACCATTTTTTAGGGTACATGTGTTTAGGCTTGTACCCCCATATATTACGACTCTTTTGATTTTGTGTTTATGAACACAAACTTCAAGATACAAAGCTTCATTGTGGAAGGATATTTGGGAAAGGTATTTTTTAGAAAATACCAAATGATGGGGTAAACCGATGGTGCCAACCATGGCTTGAAACTGATTAGTGTTGAGGTCATTTGGAATTTAAGATCCAATGAGAGCTTTCTCCAAGATATCTTTATGTGCTAGTGATAATTTTAAAAGCTCAAGGATAGAGATTAATATTGGAGTTTTCTTCAATTGGTCAACAATGCTATAGTTAGTGGAAGGCTTGATGGTGACTATGGCTAGAAATGGGGCTCAATGGATCATGACTTTTCCTCTTCATGTAGTTACATTGCATTCAGGGCTTTTACCTAGTATTGTCACAACATTGATATTTTGATCGCCTTGGCAGATGGTTCCTACAGCTTTGTCGTAGGTGAAGTTGGCTTTCCAATAATATTTCCCCTTACCTTTGTCATTTCCCCTAGAATTATCAGGGATTGAATCCTTGTATATTCCCATATCTCTATTTTTGGAGGGCCTAGGATGATGTTCAATGTCAACCTCTCATTTTTCTATAAAGTCCTATATGATGTTTTTAAGTCTCATAGAGTTATTCATTGTGTGACCCTTGATCTTGTGGAATTCACATCAATCATTCTTGTTGTACCAATGGGGTTTGAAGTTTGGTTCATCATAAGCTATTTTATCAAGATTAGGAAGCCTGATAAGGTTCTTTTTGGATGATTTTATGCATAACTACCTCAAAAGTTTCTCCCAATGGAGTGAATTTTCTCCTAGTTTGATTATTCCTCCTTGGTGACCCTCTTTGAATATCTTTCCCTTGATTTGGTTGTTGGGTATTTTGTTGATTGTTTGGAGGATATGTAATTTTTTTGTTTTGAGAATTGTTTTGAGGGTAGTTCACTTGAGTTGTTTGGACATTGCTCTATGGATTGCTAGGATTTTGTATGTTTCATACAAATTTTGCATCTACCACTCCATCGTTGGTAATGTTTGTGTTCTTTGCCCATATTTTTGGGTTATCATTTGAACTTGAAGCTTGGTCTTTGTTCTTATATAGTTTAATGACTCCCCTTGTTATGAGATCTCTCTCGATGAGTAAACCCTTTTCAATGGTTTCTTCAAAAATACTAGGGCACAACATGGTGAGTTGGTAGCTAATGTCTGCTTGTATGTTAGAGATAAAGATGTCTATGAGTTGTTTCTTAGGAATGAGCCATTTACTTTTGCTAGCTTTATGTCTCCATCTATGTAGATATGAAGCACATGATTCCCCTTGGCTCTATTTAATTTTGTATAGATCAAGGATCATTATATCTTTCTCTATTTTGTATGAGAAATGATTGATAATTTTTTTTTTGATAACTCATTGAAGGTTTTGATACCAGGCAATAGATGAGAAAACCACTCGATAGCGGCCCCATCAAGACTTCATGAGAAAAGCCTCATTAAATAGGTATCATTTTGTTGTATTTCCATGCAAGCTATTGATAATTCTCACACATGCTCTATTGGATCTCCTCTTCCCCTATGTTTATCAATTTTTGGTACTTCAAAGTTTTTGGGGAAAGGTATCATGGATAAGGAATGATTGAAAGGATATGGACATATGTCTTGTAGAGCATAGCTCTTTTTTTCTTTCCAATTTGGATGTATTATATCCTTTGGTTGAGATTTTGTATTTGTAAGGTTACATCATCACTTGGTGCATTCATTTGATAAGGAGAGACGTTATAACCTTGTTGTCTTGCAATGTTGTGTGCATTGTATTAGGGGGTTTGTACATACGATGGCCCTTGGGCCATGTTGTGGGTGTAGGATGGTGGATGGGGTCCTTGAGGAATAACATGGGTGTGTTGTTTATTGAAGGTATGATTTCGTTGTTGTTGATGTACACTATATTATTGTTGAGGTATGCTATGTTGTTGTTGAGGTATGTTGTGTTGTTGTTGAGGCACGTTGTGTTGTTGTTGAGGCACATTATGTTGTTGTTGAGGTATGTAGGCTTGGTATTATGATGGAGGTTGCGTACCAATGTTTTTTTGTGAAGGATTGTTTGTTTGATTTTGTAGGTGTGTGTTTTATTGTGGTTGAACATACATTTGATGTTGGGTATTAACATTCAGTAGTGCAAAATCATATATTTGATGTTGAGGGTATTGGGTGGATAATGATCCGTACTGATTTTGTGTGTTAGGATTATAGTAATTTTGTTGAGGCATGTATTGAATTTGATTTCCTTGATACATGCTTTGATCTTGTGGTGGGTTGTTAACATGTAGTTGTGGTTGTAAAGGGTTGTTGCCTTATTGGTTCACTACATGTTGTGGTTATCTTGGTGGAAGGTTTCCAATGTTTTGCATATTAGTATTGGGACCTTGTTGGTGGTTATTCCAAGACATCTCATACCTATTGGGTCCCATTGTGTTAACATTATGTGGTGGCATGTTTTGGTTGTTAATTGGTTTGGATTTTCTTGAGTGTGTTGGGCTACCATCGCTTGTTCAATTTGTGATGGATGTCTTTACAATGAATTCTCCACATTTTGTAGGAAAGATTGGTCATTGATATCTGCATTTGAGAATAATGGTGGAATCTTGGGGTCTACTATTTCTTTGGGTATTTGTGTCGCCAATGATTGGTCTCCCAAATAAATGAGGTTGGGATCCTTAAGAACTTCAACATTAAAGTTTGTGGGAAATTTGGCCCCACTTTGTGCTAGCTTGAGGAAATATGTATTAGGATCCTTCCTAATCATCTTGCCCATTAGTTTCTATATTTTTAGATCTTGGGAGCACTCTAAAAGTACTTCATCAATTATTTCCTCATCATTATCATACTCCTCTATGATCATGTCTATAGGATTAGGAGCTTGATCTTGTTTCCTAGCAAATCAATCTTGATGTTTAAGGTGTGTGTCCTCATACTAGGTGGTTGACTTGGTTGTGCTTTAAACATTGGTTGTTCTTTGGGAGTTGAGTATGTCCTAGAATCGTAATCCCATGGTTGAGTTTCCTCATTGGTGGTGTTGGTGTTTGGTACACTAAACCTGCTTTTATTTTCTTCCATCTTCTTTTTATGTTGTGATCTCATTGTAGTAATAAATGAACTCAAGAGACCTTGGTAAGTTTGAGATAACAACTTATGTAAATGGAATGACATTGTGTTTTGAGATTTATTTTATAAAATTTCGTACAAAGGGGATGTGTGTATACATTTTGGACAATGGTTTTTGGTTGTTTGTTATGGATTGATGTTGTGATATGTGGACGATCAAGCTTGATGTTGGATGGTAAGATTTTTCTATACAACCCCATGATAAGGAGATGAGCCGATTTTGGGAGTTGTTTGATGAATGATGCTATGACATTTGATTTTTGATGTTTGATGTTTTGATTTGATTCTAGTTTACAACACAATAGTTCACAAGACTCAAATCAATGTTTTGTTATGTTTTAGAGGATATGGTGTTTTCTTTACTTGAACTAGCTATGAGGTTGCAAGTAAAGGTTGCTCTAAAAACACTAGCAAGATAATGGTTTGATTTCTTGGGTTCAATACGTTTCGAAGAATACGTTGATGTTTGGTTTCTGATTTGGTGATGTTGAAGGATGTTGATAAGCTACAGTGAAAAATGTTGTGTCCAAAAGATGATAGTTATGAATCCTATGTAAACCAAGTCCAGAATGAAGGATGGTGATATTGTATTTTGATTGATAATGTTCTTTGATATATGAATAAGGTTTTTAGGCCAATGTTTTTAAAATCAGTTGTTTGACAAATTTTGAGACAAGTCAGAAAGTAGGATGATAAAAGCTTCTATTTAAGGCAATAGCGGTAGGAATTTAGGTCAATAGCAGTAATGTTTTGAGATAACTATAGCAATTTTTTCAAAAGTGACTATGTTTTAATAGTGGATGTCATGAACCAATGATAGCAATAGTAGCAAAATGAACAAAAGTGTGTAGATTATAGATTAACCACGATAAATTTTTGAGATAATAGTGGCAAAACTTAGCAATAATGACTTTATTTTAGCATTTTCTAGTTTTTGTGATGGCAGTTTGTTTGATAAGTTTGCAAGTTTTTGATGTTTGTTTGGTCTGATGTTTGAGATAATGTTTTTGAGATACAACAAAAGAAAAAATACAAAAAATGATGTGTATGAATCGATCATAATATTTTGACAACAATAGGCCAAAATCAACCCAATTTACACTAGTAACAACACATTGAAAACATTTCAAGCAATTTTATCCCTACGGTCAAAGCTAGTGGTAACACTTTCAGGACCACAACTTGGAAGCTCCTTTAACTCAAGGGTAGGGACACCCAAAGGGATGTATACATTTAATTATTTGTGAGAGTGGATAGATAGGGGCCTTCTAGCATGGAAGGATAACCCAAATCACCCTTTCACTAGAAAACTACAAGTAGCTTATGCTAAGCCAAGGATTTGTGTCTCAGCTTAAGGGAGTTCATATGATGAGTAAAAAACTTCAGGGTATGGTACAAATCCCTTGCACTACAAATTTCACCAATACATGGTTAATCCATAAGGTGGGAAACTACAATAAGGTGTTTAGTTGTTGCTCAAGGACTTGACACCTTGTGAGTGTCCAACAAACCACTTAAGGCTTTAACCAATCCTACTAGGGGATCTATATACCTCTTGGGTACCTCCCCTTTTCGAATGGAACTATCAGCGAGGTACTCATCAATTAAATCTTGGAATTCACCTTAACCTATTTATATAGCGGTTTGAGGGAACACTCACTTTGGGTCGCCTTTGAGTTCTTCTTTTTGGATGTGTCTCGTAGGCAGGCCTAATCTAAAGGTAATGATGTAAAAAAAGATGCAAAGAGCCCAAAGTGTTTCTTGTCACCCAAGATCATCCAAAGACACATGGGAGAGGATACACACTTGGCTTTCCAATCATGGTGGAAATAGTAGACAATTTATTGCAATTTGATTTTTAAGCCCAAAATGAGGTGTTTAAAGATAATAATTTGTGTTTTAAATGCACCAATTTCAAATATTTGAGAGTTAAAGAAAAAATTTCATAAACCAAGAGAAATAAAATTCCTTTTAAAGCACCAAATATAAATTTCCAAGTTGTCTTGTTCGGTTTTAGTGCACCAAAGGAAGGTGAGTTCATTTTATAGCACCAAATGTAAATGTTCAAGTTGTCTTGTTCAATTTTATTGAACTAAAGGAAAGTGAATTCATTTTAAAACACCAAATATAAATATTTTAAAAACTTTAAAAACATTCATAGAAATGCTTTAAAAATTTAAAAGCCTTGGACTGTTCGTCAACCCTACAAGCAAACAATTAGTTGTTTCCCCAAAATATGATATGACCGTGCAAGAGTTACACCAACAATGTTAGACAATCTCACAAAACAAAAAAAACAATGAGTAGTTAGGGTTAGACACTCTATGAATTCAAGAAAGTTTGAAAAATTGATACACACTCAAAAAAAAAGGCAATAACAGACCTATTACCTATAATAGCAACCCTGTCCTTAGTCTGATTGCGGTTGTTTTAGGTGATAGAGGAACAAAAATAGTGTAGTAGCAGTTCTATTTAGGATGATAGCGGCTCTATAATGCCAATCCAAATTCCCACAATTAGAAACGTATAATACAAAAAAGGCAATAGCTCGATATTTTTTTACAATAGTGGTCAAATTTAGGTCGATAGTGACTAGATTTAGGTCAATAGAGGCAAAAAAAAAAGTGACAATCACGATCAAATTTTAAGATGAAAATGTTCCAATTAGCAAAAGTGGTTCTTGCAAAAGATGTCCGCAACCAAGAACCTGCAACTGCACACCAAATTTAACGAAAACATTGGAGTTAAGGACCTAGGTCCCACCGAGCATGCCAAAATGTGTAAGGGGGAATTGGATCAATAGAATACAACAATGAAATCAAAATAAGATAAATCCCAACCTACTCATGAAATGTTATTATAAAGCAATGAATTCAACAAGCAATGTTAGCATAAATTAGAACATAAATGAATTCAAAGATTACAATTTTACCATCCGTCAGAGTGTATTCATATTGATAATGGATGTTGAATTGCTTCATCAATACAAACCCTCCTTGTTTGCAAAAGCTTCAAAGGTAGTAGTAATGGTGATCTAGAATGCAAGTATTTGCTTAATGTGCTTCAATAGTCAATTTGGCATGACCTCTCCATAAATTCTCCAGATTATTCGATCCTTTATGAGAAGGATGAAGGTTGTTTTATAGATTTTTGATTTTTAGATGAATGATCAAGATTCAACAATGAAAGATCAAGATCAACAGTTGAGAACCGTTGAGAGGAAATAGATTGATCAGTTAACTCATCCGATTGATCCAATCAAGGGATTTAATTGAATAACTAGTGGGATTAGATTGAAGTGTTTAGTGGGATTAAAGAAATTAGTTTGAGTGTTTAGTGGGATTAACATAATTGATGGGATTGAGAAATAGATTGAGAAATCAGTGGTCATGATTTATTCAATCAAGATATGTGAAGATGTATTAATTTGAGAGGAACGTGCAAGAAATGTTTGACTTTAATAAATAAAGGTATATTTATTTATTTGACCATGTTGAGTGATTTCGTGGAATTCAAATAATTGATTTAATTATTTGATTTTTTTTAGTAGACTATAGGAATCAGTCGGGTATCCATCCTCCTATAAATAGCAGTGTGTCTAGTAAACTTTTTTCATGTGATTGATGGCACTGGCGCGACACACCCTCTAGTACCATAGGTTTGGGGGGAGAGTAGACCTCGTGACCTCTTTCTTGTAATAGGAAGCTTTAGCCAATCAAGCTAGGCCCCCGCCCCGCTTCGAGCCATGAACGGGTTGTCGCAAGCCTACTAGAGGGAGCGTGCAAACCTGCCCACATGAGAAATTAATTATTTGAATTTGGAGAAGGGAAAGTAGTTTAATTAAATTATTAATGATAACAATTTAATTAATCTAGAATAATAATGTATGTTAATTTCATAATTAAATAATTTGTGTTTATTTAATTAATCAGGAGGAATAAGGTTAAATTAGGTGAGACATGGTGAATTAATTAAACAATTCGAGATTATTTAAATTAATAGAATAAAATAGGGTTAATGATGCAAATGATGTTAAATGCAATAATGATAATGTAAGGGATGTTGATAATGGAAAAATACAGTTTAGGATGTGTGATATGTGTTAAGCCATTTTTACATGTCTAAAAAATTCTCAAATGCTTTTTGACAATCTTCATTCCATGTAAAATGTGACTCTTTCTCAAGTAATTGAGTAAAGGGAAGAGTGTGATTCGCTAATGATGCAACAAAATGACAGATAGCTTGAATCTTTCCTTGTAAGCTACAAAGTTGAGAAATGTTTTTATGAGGTGGCATATTGTGATAGCATCAATCTTCTTTGTTTCCACCTCATACCTTGATGTGACACAATAAAGCCTAATAACATTTTACTATTCACACCAAATACACACTTTCTTGGATGTAACTGCATGTTATACTTACAAATTTTCTCGAAGATTTGATGGAAAATTTTCACATGATCTTGAAATGATATAGATTTAGCCAAGATATCATTGAAATAATCCTCTAAAATGTTATGGATAAAATCATGAAATATTAATGTCATAGCTCTCTAGTATGTTGCTCTAGCATTTTTCAATACAAACAACATGACAACCTAACAAAATGTTCCCCAAGGTGCAATAAAATTAGTTTTCTATTGGTCTTAAGGATTGATAAAAAAATTATTGTAGCTAGAAAATCCATCCATAAATGATAATAAAGCATGTCCCACAGTTGAATCAACAATCATGGAGCAATAGAATTCCAACCAAATTTGAGGAGAAAATGGAACAGATCATGAGAAGATTTGTGTGGTTGGGTGTTGAATCCAAAGTTAGAATTCCTCTTGTGGCTTGGGATTTGGTTTGTAAGCCAAAGAAATGGGGTGGTCTTGGCATCAAGAACTTAAAAGAATTCAATAGGGTTGTATTATCAAAGAATGTTTGGAGGCTCCTCAATGGGGATGTTAGTTGGGCTCCTCTGGCTAGGAATAAATATCTACATGGCTTTGGGAGAACCTAGAATATGCTAAATTTTGATGATTTACCTTTTGGTTATTGTTTTTGGAGAAATAACATTCCTTGCAGGGACTTGATTGTTGATGGTGTTAGGTGACTGTTGGGTGATGGTACCAAAATTATTTTTTGGGAGAATGCTTGGTGTGACCTTAAATCATTGATCAATTTCCCTTGGGCCCCTCCTATTGTTCCTATTTGCAAACGTCTCTTTGGCATTTGGGTGGCTGACTATTTTTAGAATGGGGAGTGGAAAAACTTCCAGGATTGGGACCCATCGCTGAAGGTTTTAAAGGATTTCTTGTGCAATGTTCGTATTCCCATGTTTCCTAGATTGGATAGGGTTATTTTGGCTCCCTGTGCTAATGGTAATTTTTTCATGGCCTCTTCCTTTGTTAATTCATTAGAAAATCCCGACTCTTTTCCATTATGGGGAAAATTATGGAACAAGATGTTGATCCCCAAGGTAAATCTTTTCTTTTGGTTGCTCATTCAAGGTAAAGTCCTAACACAAGATAATCTTTGTAAAAGGGAATTTGTAATTTTGAATAGTTGTGTTCTCTGTGAAGTTGATGTTGAGAGTGCTTTCCATATCTTCCTTCGGTGTGGTTTTTCCTCTCTTCTTTGGAGTAAATTTCTAGGCCTTTGGAATCTATATTGGGTATTCTCAAATTCCCTTGGTAATTTTGTTGACCAATGGAAGTGCCCCTCCACCTCCTCTACTCTTAGGCAGCTTTGGGATCTTATGGCCCCGCATATTGCGTAGGGAATTTGGAAAGAATGCAACAATAGAATCTTCTATAATTATAAACTTAAAGCTAGCAGTCTCTTCATCAAAATTCATCGAGTGATCTTGGAGAATTTTGCTCTCATTGGGTCTGAGTCACCTTGTTGTGCTCCATATACTTGCTTGGTTGGGTATGAACTTCTGGTGATTTCCAATTGGAAGATCTCATTTGTTCCTTTTGAGATCTCTAAGTCCAACTTAAATGCTAGATTGAGCACTAAGTGGAAACCACCACCTACAAGGTGGGTTAAAGTTAATTTTTGATGGGGTAGCCAAGGGTAACCCTTGGCCTATAGGTTGTGGGGGGGTGTTGAGGAATGAGGATGGTAGGCTCTTAGGCGTGGTGGCACTCCCATTGGGAAATCATAAAAATCACTGTGTTGAGGCAGAGGCTGCATTTGTAAGCATCAAATATGTTGTCGGTAGGGGTTACTCCAAAATTTGGATTGAAGGTGACTCTTTAAACATCATCAAATATATACATGGCACCCATAAGCCCAGCTAGAATGTGGATCAATTAATAAAGCATACTATAAGGATGTTAAGTTCTTGTGAGGAGACTCGTGTTTCCCACATTTTTCGAGAAGTTAATTCTTTGGCATATTTTTTCGCTAATGAGGTTGTCAGGCTTAATGAGTTTCATGCATGGGAGAAAGGCACTCTCCTTCTCGATAAAGCTAGGATCTTAATGATAAATGATGGCTTTGGATAAGTGCATGCAGTGGCATCATTTATTATTAAGTACTAATTCTTGGCTCACACACTTTTTGGGTTTTGTTTGGCTTGTTGGCTTTCAATTGAATGCTAATTGCAAGGGTTTTATTTGTCTAGTTTTTGAGGAAATGGGAGGTGACAGGAGCATAATTGAGCCACATTCTCATGTGAACCTAAGGAAAAATAAGAAAATTTGGAGTATCCTCCAACATGCGAATTTTATGGAATTCTTAGAATGGTTGCATGGGCATGACCCAAATGCTTCGGTGAAATTTGTTTCTTGTTGGCATAATCAAAAAATTTAGTTTAAGGGCTTGGAAGTTGATATCAATGAGGAGATGATTACTACTATGATTGGGTTGTCGATGGTTGGTTGTAAGTTCTTTAAGGATAAGAAGAGCAACAAGGATTCTATGGCTCAATTTTTCAAAGATGACGAACAAAAAAAACTCATCAAAATGGAAAGTTGAGGCTATAAGCGAAAGTCTCTCAAGAAGGTCTAGGTGAATATTGCGGAGGTTATAATGTGGTATGTGACATTGGAAGGAAAGTTCACTGCAATCCTTGGATGTCATTTTACTCTTTTAAACCACTTTAAGCATGGGTTGTTTATTTCCTTTCCATTTTTTCTATTGTCATCCATGGAGGTCTTTGTTTATGCTCACTTAAAGAACATGAGGGTGTCGATCCTCCATGAGGGTCTTATTATTTTAATCATGGAGCATGTTAAAGACCTTGTCCCTACCACTGCTATTAAGGGTAAGGAGTGGGTTCCAAGAGTAGATTTTGGCTCTTCTGGCTCGAATACAAGTATTGCTAAGGAAGAGGAGTGGGTTGAAGAGGATGAGGATGGGTCCCCAACCCCTATGGCCACATCCTCAAAAAAAGGAAGAAGGACAACCATAAAAGCATATAGGCAACCAAGCATCATATTCTGAATGAGCTAGGTTTTGATTGTGAGGACATGAAGGTGGGATCTGGTGATTCCACTCCTAGGAATGATACTTTGGATTTTGGCCAAGGTGACATAGAGGTGGGTGGTAAAGAGGAGGGGATGTAGGAGAATGTTTTGACAATGGAGGAAAAGGATAAGCCGAGAAGGGTTTCCAAACACATAGCCAAGTTGAAGAACCAGGCCTTGAAAGAAATGGTTAAGGGGACCACAATGCCTGGTGAGGAGAAGGCTTCTGAAGAAAAAGTGGTGGAAATTGATGACTCCCTGGTTCACAGCTCTCCCAATGTGGATCTAGAAGGGGAGAATAAGGTTCAAGAGGAGAAGGATTTTGAGTAGAAACATGCAAATTCAAAGCATCTAAAGGTAAATCCCCTTTCAAAGGACTTTTCCTATCTCAATTATGATTCTACCTTTATGTTTGAGCTTCTTGATATGGCGAGGGAAGGGGCCACGGGTACATTTAAATTAGAAAAATGGACTCTTCAAGAGTTTAATAAGGTAAACATTAAAATAAGAGGTTTGAAGAAGAATTTGAAAAATATTATGAAAGGCTCGGCCTCAGATATTCTAATTAACATAATTTTGGATCTTGAGGGGTCATATCATGATTTCAAATCCCTATATGAAGAGTGATTGTTTGGGTTAGAAGCCAAGATATTGGACACCAGTGTGGATATGAAGAAGCTTCTCCATGCTTGTCACATTTCAGTAAAGAATAGTGCAAACTTGTTGGAAGTCCTGTTTCATAAAATTAGTGAGCTCAGGGAGGACCGGTTATATTTTTCTAAGTTAATGGAGAAGGAACACTCGACCAAAGGTAAAGGAAAAAAGGGTGTGAAATATGATGGTAAAGGCCCTATTGTTAGAGGATCTGCTAACCTGAAGAAGTCCTTTGAAGCTGAGAAAAAAGAGTTGTTGGACATGATTGAAAAGCATAAGAGCTAGGATATTGAGGTGGAAAATACCTTAAGCAATTTGAAATAGTGTCCTATGTGTTTATTTGTCTGTTAGTTGTGTGCTTTTATGTTGTTGGGTCTTAGTTTCTTTCGTGTTGTTTTGTTGTTGTTGGGTGTTGTTGCTAACTTATTGATTTATTTCAAGTAACATTTTGTTTCTTTAGTTGTGTTGCGTTTTTGGGTTGTTCCTGGTGTTCTAATGTAGTATCTCTTGAGCAACATTTTGTACCTTTGGTTGTAAAGGGTTTTAGGTCCCTTCAAAACCTAATTTTCCCATATAATCAAAACAATCATGGAGCAATTATATAACGATGATGAAAAGCAATAGATTGTAAAGATTGCCTCTTGGGGATAATACCGCTCGTCGATCAAGGCCATTTGGGCTAAGGTGGTGGAGGTTATTATAAGGTACATAACCATAGATGGTTGTTTCATTGCCATCTTGGGGTTTCATTTCACTTTACTCTATCATTTTCATCATAAGTTACATGTCTCCTTTCTGTTTATCCTACTTTTCTTCTATTTATGCCCATTTGAAGAATCCTCACACTCCTCCTCTTCATGAGGGGCTAATTCTCCTCATAATGGAGTATGTTAAGGTTCACTCCCCAAAAAAAATGGTTAAAGGCAAAGACCCTCTACTTAAGCCTAGGGTTGTTGAACAACCAACCACAGAGTCTGCTACTGATGATGAGGAAGAAGAGGAGTGGAATGTGGATGAAGACTCCATTAAGGTTTCTTCATCTCCCTCTTCAAGCTCGTTGTCACATAAAAGGAAACTAGATAGAAAAATGAAATTTGTACCTAAGAAGAAGCCCAAGAAGCAGGTAGCTAACCTCCAGGATAAAAATGATGATGGATACGATACAGGTGGGGAGGTAGTGACTATGCCACCCAAGAAGTCTAATTGTGAGGAGGATGGTTCTCGGTGGCCTAAGATGTCCTCAATGAAATCCAAAAAGTAGGGAGTCCATCCCCATGATAGGGATATTCATGGGTAGGAGATGGGGGAAGAGGAGGTCACCCGAACTTCCAAGAAGCCATTGCCCAAGCTGCTCAAGAAGGAAACTACTATGCCCTAAGGTGTTTGTTCAGGTGATTGTGTGATGGATGATGAGTTTGATGTATAGTATTTTCCTCATCCTGAAGATGAAGTTTTGGTTGGAATCCTAGAAATGAATGTGGATGCGGTTTCTTCTTGGCCCACTACTAAGGACAAAGGTAAGGTAAAAATTCCTACTCCATATAAAGGCATGCAAACAGATATTTTAAAGAATTCTTGGAGGTTTGACCCCTTATCTACTGATTTTTCTTACTTGGATGAGGAGAACCTTGATATAATGACCCTTTTGTCCATGGCCAAAAATGGAGTTGCCTATAATTTTAGGGTGGAAAAATAGGTCCTTAATGAATTTAATGTCAATAATAAAATCAAAAGCCTTAAGGAAAATCTCAAATTATGCCAAAGGGATCTACTTCTAATATTCTTATTGAAAGAATTGTAGATTCATAAAGTTTTATTTCAGAATTTTAGTCTAAGTGTGCTAATCAACTGCATGGATTGGAGAACAAAGTGGTTGCATTCGATAAGGACAGTCAAAATATTTTTGAGGTCAATCACATGTCTATAAAAAATAGTGCATATTCTATGAAGATTTTAATGGAAAATATGAGCACCCTTAGGGAGCACCGAGTGGTAGAGTACTAGATCAGAGCACTACCCATTAAGGAAAAAGGAAAGAGCCAGGGGAATGAGGGTTTGAGCACTAGAACAAGGGCTAGCCTCAAAAAATCCTTTGAAGAGGAAAAGAAGGAGCTTTTATCTATGGTCAAACTTCACTACAACCAGGAGTTGAAGGTTGCTAAAACTTTACAAGAAATGAGATAGTCTTGTTGTGTCTCACTGTGCAGCCTTTTATTTCACTGTTGTGTGGCTATTTTTTGGTTGCTAGGTTCTTTGTGTTATCTTTTGACTTAGCAACACTTTATTATTTTGATGTACTTTTGTAAAGGGTTTTGGGTCCCTTCAGAACTTGTGTTTCCCTCTTAATAAAAATAATCATGTCTATGTTAGGGAGAGGGAAATCATATTTCAAAGATGCTTTATTAAGGTCACAAAAACCCATACACATCTGAATACAATTATCCAGTTTTGCAACAAATACTATGTTTGATATCCAAGGTGAATAGTCGATAGGGTAGATGAAACCAAATTGTAAGAGCTTTTCAATCTCAACCTTAACTAACAAAGCCACTTTGGGGTTCATTTTATGGATCTTTTATCTCACAAGTTTAGTGCCATCTTGTAACACAATATTATGTGTTACCACCTTAGGATCTATGCCCGACATATCTGAATAAGACCAAACAAACAATTTAGGAAAGTCATGTAATAGTGTAATATTTTCTTGATGTTCATATGAGTCAAGAAAATTTCTAATTAAAATTACCTTTTATGCATTATATGGGTTCATCGATACATCGACAATATCTACTATAAGTAGTATACTATGGTCTAGAATATTAGGGAAATTTTGGGGTATGTCTTAATGGTCTACCATTTCATTTGATAAACCAACATCTTTCCCAAAGTATGCTTTAACATTTAGACAATAGGGAAATCCATGATCATGATGATAAGTGGGTAAGGTGTCATAAGCTCTCAAAAATTCTATCAAGGACTCATCAGTTGGAAATATATCTAACGATATGTTTTTACTTGTTTGACCTATCAATTGAGGATGAACCAAATTAACACCTTAGGAGGGTCTTGCATTATTATATTTACATTAAGTGAAGGTATTCTTGAAGCTTTTATGAGGTTTTTAAGGATGATAACCAAGACCATTTTTTGTACCTTGTGTGTTAAATTCTATAGGGACCTTGATACCTTGTTCTTTTATACCACAACCATTGTCATTATATCTAAACTGAGACATGATCTTATATCCTCTTTCATTAGTAGATTCTATTTCTTTCGAGGAAATTTTTTTTTTATAATTTTTCATATCATATGAAAATGTATAACCATTATCGTCTTTATTGCTAGAAGTTGTAAAACTAGATATTTGAGGAGAATCCCTAGAAGATTATGTAGATGTCATTGTGGCTTCATTTTCTTTTTTAGATGTAGAAAATGAGACTTTATACTCCCCCATGAAAGTAGGAATACAATATAACAAACCACAATCATCATCCAAGAGTTTTTTCATGGCTAATACACAATAATCTAAGTCATCATATTTGTTAAGCATAGGTTCCACCTTTGAAGACAAAAATATTGTGTTAAAGGGTGTTCTATTTCTTGTTTTAGTTTACAAAAAACTTTTAGATTTAGGATATGTCTTCACCGTGTAAACCTTGTTGTTATTTGTATACTTCATATGCGATGAAGGGTGGAAGGAAATCCTCCAATAGCATGGATCTATGGTCTTCCAAGAAGAAGATTATATGAAAGGGCATCTACCATGACATCAATAATGGTAGGTAAAACTATGGGACCTAATTTAATAGGCAATATGATTGTTCCCAATGGTTTTCTACCCACATTATAGAAACCATGAATAGATAAATCATCAGGTTGAATGAGAGACCTATCCACACCAAGATTGTTTAAAAGGTCAATGCTATAAACATTAAGACCTGGCCCATTATCAATAAGGGTACGTCTAACACCAATTTTATTAAAAACAACCATTATCATCAAGGTATCATATTGTTTTTGAATTTCAAGAGGTGGTAACTCACTTTGATAAAAGAAAATGTCCAAATTTGTTGCATCCATACCCTCAAGTAGAGTTGCTACACCATTTGGTTTAGCACAAGGTGGCATAAGAATATTTTGTAAAACCTCTTGAAGCATACCATGATAAGTAGAAGAGGTTTGAATCAATTTCCGCAATAAAATATTAGCGGGAGTAGCATGAAGTTGCTTTAAATAATCATATTATTTCCAATTGTGTAGAGGAAAATGAGGTACACAAGGGAGAATAGGTTGTGGGGATGGTATTGACAATGGAATGACTAGTGTTTGTTTTGGTTGCTTCTTATTCCTTATGTTATACATATGGGCAATGATATGGTAATTTTTTTCTATGATTCATGTTGGTGTATGTGGTTATATTGAGTCAAATGTCTTGCAAAGTTTATGATATGACTAGGAGTTTTTTGTTTGTTTGACGATGGTCCAATAATAAGCACAAGTTGCTTTTGTGTTTCAGGTTTATTTGAAGGTGGGTAAATAACTAGTCGCGGTGTGATTGTGTTTATTGTTCTTTGACATTGTAAAACTTTAGGACCCTTAGTGGATGATTTAGGTAATATGAATTCATCAAGGGCTTCATCTATCATATCAAAATCATCACTACTGATGAAATTATCATATGCATTAAAAACTTGCAAAAAGAGATTTGACATGATCAGATTATTGTACTTTCTCCAAGAGATTAATTACAACCTTGATTATGAATTTAAATTTATTTTTATTCTTGTTAACACTAAGTATGACCAAATATAACAACTCAAGCTTTCTAGAGACTCAATTTTTAGAAACAAGTTTTAGATTTGCATAAGGGATACAAATAGTAGTTTTTTCTTGAAATTTTGCAAAAAATGAGCAAGTTAGGGGCATTAGGTGCCTTAACAGATGTATAAATTTTGAAAATTTTGATTGTGGTGATAGTAATTATAGCTAATAAAGGTTTGAGAGTGATACAATCCAGGTCTGAAATTGAAAATACTACTATTTTTCCCAATTTTATAAAAATGTGATCTAATGCACTAAACTAGGGTTTCCAAATTTTACAAAAATGATATTGTTTTCAACCAATTCATGCACTAATTCAAAAAATTATACAATTTTTCTACATATTTGGTTTATTAAAGCAATGTAAATGAAACAAAATTTCCAATTATTGCAAGAAATTAAACAAAGAACACTTCTTTTCAAAATGCAAACACAATCTTTTGTAAACACAAAGAGGTTTAATTTCTAAATTTTTTTCTTAATGATTCAAATCTAAAGGATATGCAATATAAATTAGAAGATTTATCTAGTGTAGGATTTGTTAGGCTCACCAAAATGTGATATTGGAAAAATGGATCTAGGGTGTAAATCACACTCGTTCCAATATCACAAGGGAAATTTGACTAAAATTGATCTCAAACACCCACTTGGCTACTAACCTCAATAGAAGATCTAGAATGGTGGATTAGGGTTTTAGTCCCATTTGGGGGTGATTGTGTATGATGTGATTCTAAATTAATTTGATAATACAATGATGTTCCTCGGTTAACTATGAAAATTCATCAAATTGAGATGATTTTTGGAAAATATAGAACTGCAAGACATAAACAAAATTCAGAATAGAAAAGGGAAGACATCGAGGAACCTAGAATATGAATTTGAGCTTGATCTGGCTAGATAGGGGCATTGGTTACCCTAGATTAGGAAGCAGGTACTCAAAATCAGGTTCTAGACTCTCGTTGCTCCCTATTTGTGGGTTCTTCTTCTCTAGGCTCAATGTCAAAATCTTCATTTGTTGCAAATAAAATCCACTTTCCCTAATTTGTTGACTCGTATGACTTCAATGATTGAATGGACAATTAGGTCTTTAATCCTCTCTAATTTCACTTTATATCTACAACCTACACACAAGAAAGAGGGGAAAGGGTTGTGATATATAGGGGTTTCCCTAAGTCAAACCTCATTTTGGTATTTATACCTCCATAATGGCTATGATGATGTAAAAGAGAGCTTTCCCTCAGTCAGGCAAAGGATAAATGATAAACAAGTGACAAATTGACAATTGCTAAAACTTACCACTTAGATCTACATTCCTTGATGAACTTAAGTCATTGTAGTCATCACCTTCAAGGAGAAATTGATACTTGATTTGAAGTCCTGCAAGTGTTAGTAATCACAAAACAAATAAACATGAAATATGAAGAAAATTGCATGAGAATATGATGCATTGCTAACATGATGCTTGACTGAAATAACGCTTCTATAATTATGCTCTTGACTAATTTTAGGATGATTAATTATGATCTCAATTGCCTTAGGATTTTTCTAGGATTGCATTAAGATTTCAAATGATGAAAAAGACTTGTATTTATACGTAATTCTTTAATTTCTCACAAATTAATTATCAATAGCCAACAAATGATTTTGGATTTTCAAATGTTAAAATGTTGACACTAAAATATTGCAAATTGAACCAAAATAGGCTAGACAAGGGCTTTGGCTGGCCTAGTTCAAACCTATTATTTCAAGGCTTTAAATAGCAGTAAATTATTATAAAATCTTTATTTCCATTTCTACTTTTGATTTTTCAAATATTATTATAAATGGGCAAATTAAATGCACAATTAGGTCCAAGCATATGAGAGGGAGCTAAACCTAGTGTGAAATTGTCAAGGGTGACAATTTACGACACTACAATGGGATATCATTAACACATCTCCTTATCATCCATAGGGAAATGAAAAAGTTGAGTCTAATAACAAGAACATCATAAATACAAATAATTGAGGTGTGGGGGTTCAAGTTTGTTTCTCTATTTTATTTCAACAACAATTTTACAAGTATGGGCATAATTTTGAGTGCAATATTATAATTTTGAGGGCTTTGTAGTTAGACGGGCTTTGCACAACCATTTCTATTACTTGAGTGGTTAGGTTATAAATGTTGCCATTTGGCCCTACGAGGCCCCTCTCTACCTATATAGGTCACAATATTTTGTGGGTTAGATCAATGTTTTAATGCAATACCCTAGAGGCACTTTACGATTTAATTTTTTTTTCAATCAATATAATAATCCTTTCTTACATATAAAAAAAAAAGAGCATCATAAATATCATCATGAAAACCTTGAATGCAACCAAGAAGAGATGAGGTGATAAATTAAAATTTTTTGTTTGGATAAACATAATAAAATATAAGAAGGATATTGGTAGAAGTTTGTTTGAGCTAGTAAATGGCATGGAGGAAAAATTTCCAAGCATCCTTGAATTAATAGTCTACAAAATACTACTATGGGTTTAAGTTGTAGACACTTAAAAATGACTAACATATTTTATCTAAATCATCATCATCTCCTCATCATCATTTATTATCAATCTATTTATTACTACTAACTAAATAATTTTAATTATTTAATTAAGCTAACACATTATCCTTTTTAATTAAATAATTTTCAATTATCTAATTAAATTATCATTCCCTCTTATCCATACTAAATAAATAATTTTAATTATTTAATTTATTCATGCATTCCTCTCATCCACCATAATTAAATAATTTTAATTATTTAATTAACTAATATCTCCTCTAAAATTAAATAAATTATTCAATTTATTTAATTTACTTTTTCTCTTTAAATTCTTCAAAAAATAAATAAAATCAATATTAATTTATTTCTTAAATATATCTTCATCTCATGCACATTGATTAAATAAATAAATTTATTTGATTCTATTTTTGTTCTTCTATCTCCTAATTTAGTGAGTTGATTGAAAAGAAACATTGGTTCATTCTCACTCACTCTCACTTCACTCATCCATGTAGCCAGTCATCTAGTCCATGCAACCACTTAACTCCACATCTTAGCCTCTCATCTTGACGCATGTCACTTGCATGTTCAACATGATCTCTCAACCAATCTCATCCATTGATCTCCAAAAGTATTCTATGTTGTTGATTAATAATCTATGAAAGCCATTCAAATCCTCTATGAATATTGATCTCTCCATGAAATTTTAGAAATTGAGCCACCATTGCATGTTAGAGTAATTGGTTATTTACTTGATTAATTAAACAATATTTGTTTAATTAATTAAAGTCCCTTTTATCTCTTTTACACTTAAGCTAACATTAGGTGCATAATAATTAATTATTTTATTAATTATTAATGTGCAAGCCTAGGGTTTTCCTTTTTAGGGTTTCTTTGACCTATATGTGGTTGAAACTTTTCTTTTGTAATTATGTTGTTACACATTTTTGGACAATACAGAGCTCCATATCTTTGAGCATTTGTCTGTGTTGCTTCTCTTTGCTTCTCCTTGTAACAGGTTTTCTTAGCTTGCAGAGATCGCTGGGCTCCTATGAAGTTGTATTTGCTCAACTTCTACATGGTATCAGAGCTTCAAATCTACAACTACCTATTCTTATTTTGAGATATTTGCATAGGAAGTAGATTTGGGGTTACGGAAGTTTTCTTTTGTGGATTTGGGGGGGAGTTTATTTTTGGTGCACTGTGGGCAAAAATTGACATCACGATTGAGTCCAAAAGGCCCAAAAACCCCTATTTTCATATAAAGTTTGTTAGATTTGGCCACTATCGACTAGGGAAGCAAAAAAAAATTTACCTAGGAGCCGTACGGCCCTAGGGCACGTTTTTCGAGCTGAAAACGAAGAAAAAAAAAAAAAATCAAAATGCACTAGTTTTTTGCGCGGTCGGTTAAAAATTTGACCACCGCCCATCTGCCGCCAAGTGGCCACCAGCCACCGACGGTCCGCCCCTACGCCGCCCGCTTCCACCACTGTCGCCCGCTTCCGCCGCCAGCGAACCCCACCACCACCACCGCTCCCTCCAGCCCCCGTGGGCTTAACCACCCGCCGATGGTCCTGTGGAGGACTGAGTGCCTGGCGCTCAGCCCCGCCGACCTCCCAACCCCCATAGGTGATCACATGGTGACCGAGGGCTTAGCCGAAGCTCCAGCCCCTTGGTCCGCCCAGGCGACTTTTTTAGCTCCAGGGTGCTAACGGGGGTATGATAGGGCATTTTAAGCTACTTTCACACAATCGAGCATATCTCGGGCATTTTTGCTCCGTTTTTCGAACAAAAATAGGCGTTGGAAAGCTCCTTCAGACACCAATCTAATGGTATAGGTTTTTTTCCAAAATTTTCCAATTTGGTGATCATTTTTTCTAGTCAAAGTGAGGTCCTTTTTTTGCACTTTCGAGGCCATAGAAGGTGCAAACGAACTCCGTTTTTCAAACTCGAATAGGCGTTGGAAAGCTCTCAGCATGCTCTATTCAGATATTTGATATTTTTTCTCAAAATTTTCATCAGGTACACAAGAACTTGTTTTGAATTATTTTTTTCTTCCACATTGCTTCCTCTTTCTCAGTTTGTACTAGGGTTTGGGTTTATCTCTTGTGGGGGGGTGTTTTTTTCTCGCATTCTGTCATTTATATCAAAAAACCAGAACACCAAAACTCTCAAAACAATCAAACCATTCTACATCTTCTTTCTATTCTAAAAGATCACATAATAATAAAGAACACAATTAGGTACAGGTGCAGGGTTTCATGGCAGACTCCTCAGTTGAGTTACTCACATCACACAACTATCACACCTGAAAGTCTTGCATGATGAGGCTTCTCACGTCACGAGGGTTGTGGTCTTGTTTAGATGAGGTTTAGCCTCAGTTGTAGTGTCCTTTTGAGATTATGCAGCACAGGAACAAGATGGATGAAGCTATGGGTTTGTTATCCATGCACGTTTCAGACAATCTTTTGTTTCACCTTGATGCTTTGCTCACTCCTTAAACTATATGGTTGAATTTTGAGACACTTTTTGGGGCCATTGATGAGTTTCAAGCATTACAAATTGAGGCAGTGTTGACTTCACTATTACCTGAGTCATTTTCCACTATTGAAGATTTTTTGAACAAGTTCAAAACTATCCACACTATTTTATAGGGTTGTGGCAAGAATAAGTCAGACACAAAGTGCATTTACTTAATCCTTTCGAAGCTTCATGGTCCATTTCAGATATTTGCTTCTTCCTTCTATTCCACCATGGATGGCCTGGGTACTCATTTTACCATGCCTACATTTGATGTGTTTTGTGAGCGTTTGTCTCATGAGAAGTCACACCTTTCTCAAATGGATATGCTCTCAGGATCACCACACCAAGCATTGGTAGCATAGTCATATCAAGGGAAGCCAAAGCAAAAGCAGAAACCAAAACCACAGACCACAGAGCATTGGAAGGATTCTAGTTCACAAAAGACTTTTGATTCACCTTCTCCTAAGGGGGAAACATCGAAGAAAGATAAACCTAAGTGTGCTTATTGTACTAAGCCAGGACATGATGAGTCCAAGTGTTATGAGAAGAAGATAGATGGATATGCAAAACAGGTTTCAGATTTGACAACTCTCCTTGAGAGGAACCATATTCATCACTCTTCCTCATCTACTTCAAGCGGGTCTTCTTCTTCATCATCATCATTCCAAATAGATGGATAGGCCCCACATAAGGGTCATGCATTATGTACAACCACCAGTTCACATTCATCTAGATGGCTACTGGATTTAGGTGCTTCACACCATATGGCATCTTCTCAGGACATGTTCTCATCTTTCGAGGCTGCATCCTCACCACACATATTGATGGGTAATAACACTTATATGAGTGTATGTGGGAAAGGTTCTATCGATATTGATGACAGTACATTCAATGATGTACTATGTGTTCCATCTTTTTCCACTAACCTTCTCTCCATCTATCAGATTGTTCACAGTGGGATAGGGAAGACAGTTGAGTGCACACCTGATTCAGTGCACATCAGAGACATTCAGACTAGCAACATTGTTGCAATAGGGATAGATGATCATTCTTCCCGATTGTATCCATTTACACAATTTGGTCCACCATCTCCCTCTCTTTCTAAAAGAGAGCATGCAGTATCTGAGGAGAAGTTCGATCACTTGAACTTATGTGTTCTTCCATCTGTTCATGAGACTAGTGTCGAGACTTCTACACCTCTTCCTCCTGTTGAGATCACATTTGTTCAGCAAGATACCTCTTCAGTTGTGACTGACATTGTTGCTCCACTCATTGAGCCATCAAGTGCAGTTGTTGAGGCCATATCAGAGGATATTCCTTTCCTCATAGATGACAGATTCAGCACACCTGTTATCCCTTCTTCATTGGAGATTCCATTTCAAGATCATCTTGAGTTGTTTGATTCACCATTTTGTTATTCATACACTCATGTTGCTATTTCGTTCTTTAGTGTGCATCATCCAGTACTTCCATTTTCACCTCACATCCAAGGATTTCCTCTTCTTCGATCGTTGGATCTGTTTCTTCCTCCGAGGTGACACGTCGGTTTGATCATTGGCACAGGGGTTCTCTCATTCTGGGGGGCTTTGGAGTCTCCACTCTCTCTCATGGGGGGGTATCTGATTGTATATCTTCATATGTTCTTGAGAGAGTCTCTTGAGACATTCCATTTGTACTTTCTTTTTCTATCTCTTTTTGGAGAGGAGTTTTTTCCTACTGGGTTTTCTCCTTTTCTCCATTTCATAGAGATTTCCTTGTACTTGGGTACCTGATCAGGCCTAGTTGCCGGGACCCATTGCTTTTTCTTTCAGTAGCTTCTTCTAGGTTTTAGCTTCTCCCTAAGTCTAGCTTAAGGGGGGGTGTTAGAGTAATTGGTTATTTACTTGATTAATTAAACAATATTTGTTTAATTAATTAAAGTCCCTTTTATATCTTTTACACTTAAGCTAACATTAGGTGCATAATAATTAATTATTTTATTAATTATTAATGTGCAAGCTTAGGGTTTTCCTTTTTAGGGTTTTTTTGACCTACATGTGGTTGAAACTTTTCTTTTGTAATTATGCTGTTACACATTTTTTGATAATACAAAGCTCCATATCTTTGAGCATTTGTTTGTGTTGCTTCTCTTTGCTTCTCCCTGTAACAGGTTTTCTTAGCTTGCAAAGATCACTGGGCTCCTATGAAGTTGTATTTGCTAAACTTCTACATTGCATCCATTTTCTATTAAGTTTATGCTAATCTAAGAGCAATCCATGTATCATTATTTACAACATTATTATCATGTACAATGGAGTAAGGTTAGGCATGTTTATGGAGGTAATGTTATTTTAATTTGATTTCATTTATGTTTTTGTGTACAAACTCTCATTGATGTAGTCATTTATTATTGAATTTGATTTTCATTAATATTCCTATTTTCAGATTGATAAATTTTACAAGATCACATTTTGGCATGCCCAGTGGGATCCATGTCCTTGGAATTACACAATTGCTTTGAGTTTTTGTGATTTTAAGGTTATAGGTATGAATCGACACTTTTGACCCAAAGTAGCACTTTTGGTTTGCAAAGTAGTGATTTTGATATAAATTTTGGAACTTCTAAGATATCTTTCATCACATCTAAGACATGATTTTATATCTTCTGATACACAGATCGACGCATATAAGACATAGATTGATGCATCTAATTTTTCATGCAAGATTTGAAAACTTTTATCACATTTCAATTTATTACTTATTGTCTTTTGACCACTGACAAATTTTTTTTTTACCCTTATTTTATTTTTTGAGACTAATAATTAATTCATAGGGTTTCAATTTTGAATTTTTTTGTTTTTAGACTATGATTATAGGTACAAGTGCAAAGAGGCACATCTGAAATGTAGAGTGATGCATCTAAGATGCAAAGTGGGATATTTGATAATAGAATGACACTTCTGATAGCTAAAACAACACATCTAAGAGGTAATTTGGTGCTTTTAATAGGTATAACTACACATATGATATCTAGTTTAACACTTTCTAAATCTACTATTATACTTTTGATCCTATCAATTTTATTTTATTTCCACTTAACATTTGCATGATTTTGATAACTAATCAAGTGATGCAAATTGATAATTGCTAGGAGAAGTATTTGAAGCTGAGATTATTGACATAGTTTGGTGTAGGAAAAGTGATAATTTTTTAGCTTAGTTGTACACTTCATTTGGGATTTAAAAAAGAACATGTATGTTGTGCTTGTGTAGAATTTAGGTGTGTATGCTCTCTCCTTGTGCTATATGCAAGCCTAAAGATCAAAATAACCTTTTAGTTTAATTTATTTTCTTTATTGTTCACCCAAGGTTGTTGAACTAGTTGTGTATGCTCTCTCCTTGTACTTCGTACGAGCCTACATATAAAAAACACTAGTATTAATCTTTATTGTTACTAGTGGGTCTTCTTGTGGATTTCAACACCACAAGGTTGACCTCAAACACATTTTCTAGCGATGTGTATAAAGGGGGAGAGTGAAAGCTATATCTCAATAGTGAGTTATTGTCATGTTTGGCCAAGCCTTGAGACCCTCAATCCATCGAGAACAATATAGGTGAAGAGGATAGGAGAGACACTTCTAGCCCATGTATATAATCCATCAGTTCACAAATAACAATACAAACCTTGTTTTTAGCAAGCCTCATACTATTAGTTGTCAATCTAGTGTGGTGCAAGATATAATATCATGCTTGAAGTTACTAAACATGTACCATCTTGAGGAGAGATTGGATTTATTTGGGCAAAAGGTGTCAATATATCCAAAGAAAGGGAAAAGGTGAGTCCTTGAGCCATTAGACTTGTTGATGGTGAAAATGACAAAAACAATGTTAAACAAAATATTTCTACTCTATTTCTCCTGAAAAAGAAAGACAACATATAGCAGCCTAACTCCCAAGGTCCTGGTAGTTGGTTCTCAACTATCTGGTGTCACTCAATTGGTCCATGCAACTGTAATATTCAAGGGGCCTTTGCTGGTAATAAGGAATGCAAGCAATGAATTACTCATCGAACTGTCTTTAATGAACAAAAGGAGGGGTTTTTAAACAAAAGAAAAAGATAGATTAGGGCGTACATTAGTAATATGAATAAAACTTATCTAATATCGGGACATATATCTTCAACAATGAACTTTCTTCCAATGGATAAAGAAAAACCATAGCATGATACAATTTACAGAATAATCCATACTATTGCATGCATCTAAGGTGCTTATTTTAACGTCACAATCATATAAAATATTTCAAAAGACAAAAGAACGCATTCTCATTCATTGCCAAGACCATAGATCAACAGACTTCAATAAACTTAATTCACAGATAATCTAATGAAATAATCTTTAAATCTGGTTTTTTCTAAGGATTTTCATCACAAAAGAAACTCCTATGCTTAAGCACAATCACTGGCATATAGATAGATTATAATTCATCAACATTATCCAATAAAACTCACTTCCAACACCATATTGCGTAAAAAATACCTGTAATTATATTCAACTGTAAATAAAGTAACAAAGTCTCTATAAAACAACTACAAAAATTTATCTCCTACTATTAGGTGGCTAATCTTATTCTCATCAGTCGACCCTTACAATATGATACCTCACAGGTATTTATAGATATACAAAAATCTGAATTCCTTTCTATTTTAGGTCGATCCACCTTTTTAGGGATTAAAGTCATCTTGGAAACTCAGTTAAACTAGAAGAAAAGAATGGAGAGGAGAAAAGAAAACCATGCGCCCACAAACTGCCAGTTATGCATGCAAAGGAGAAAAAAAAGAAAACCATGCATGCATGAGGTTATCAATTATGCATGCAAAGCCTACTCTACAATGTACTCATCATAACTGGAGAAAACTTGTTGAAACACCTCCAAATCCGGCCCATCAACCCAGCTATCTTCAAACTTGATCCTTTCTAGCTCCGCAACAACAAATCCTCTCATGTCTTTTAGCTTTGTCAACTCCCTCTTAGCTGCCCTTATCTCTTCTCTAATATCCATTAACCGATCTAACAACAAATCTTCACCATCATCTCCTTTTTGCATGACCTCTTTAAACCTATCATCCCATTTCTCCTTTATTTGGCTCAAAGGTAGGCCCTCCTTTACTGGTATTTTAACATTTACTATGATAGCAATAACTGCTTCCAACTCTTCAAACTGTTCATTCAGATCCTTGACAGAATCCTGAACTTCACTTTTATGCTTGTATAGAAAGTCAGACCTAAATCGAAGTATACAGGAAGTCTTCTCCAAGAAATATTTATTGTCCTCTTCAAGTATTGACAGTTCTAGAAGAGTGGACTTTGACAATTTGCTAACCTCCTTCAACCTCTGACTATATCCTCTATATTCCTCCTCCTATTATTTGAATAATTTGACGTACCGATTCATTTCCTCTATTAGCTCCTCCATCATTTTGTGGACCTCAAAACTGTTGTCCAGTAATTTATTTATTTCCTGATTTATCTTATCAGTCCACCTATCCAACATCTCTACCTTACTCCTCACCTGTACCAAATCATCCACCTCTTTCTTACTAAGAAAAAATAGTGTTTCAATGGTGGCAATTTATTGTGACCTTGGAGTAGAAACACTTCTCAAGAAAGAATGCAATTGATCCAATTGAGCCTTAAGCTCATCCTTTTTCTGCTTATCTTTCATCATTCTGGATTTAGTGGATGAAACTACCACATCTATCAAATCCATCTATTGATCTCTAGTGGGTCTCCCCAAGTTAATAGTTCCCAACTGGTAATTAGTCAATTGCATGTCTCCTACATCTTTGTCCATCATTGCTATGGCACATTCAACAACAATCTCTCCTCTGTCAGTGAGCCTAGTGGAATGTAGGATTTTGGCCTTCTTCTTGGGCCTTTCTTTCTCAATTTCCTTCATCATATCGTCCCAATTGAGAGGTTGTGAAGATGTCACTGATCTCTTTTGAAGATCCAATTTTAACCAAGTGGGAGCACCTATAGTAGTGGTCATTATAGTTGAAGAAGAAGCAACAACAGTAGTAGAGGGTGGTTGCACATTTACTTGAGGTTGAGAATTAACCCTTTGTTCTATTGTTGTTCTTCCTCCACATTTGTCTGAGCAAGCTTTTCAGCTTCCTCCCTATCCTTTTGTTCTTGTATCCTCTTCTCCTCTTCTTCCTTTCCCAACTTTTCTTCCTCTAATCTCTTCTCCATTTCCTGATTTCTCTCTTCCTCTAGTGCCCTCACTCTATCGACATCTTCCTTTTCCTTTTGCTACTAAATCAACTCCTCAGCATCCTTTTCCTTTTGCACTCATTCTGCTTCTTCTTTCTCTTTATAGACCTCTTCAGCAAGCTTCAATTTGGCCACAAGAACTTCCCTTTCCCTTTGCTTCTTTGCCTTTTCTTCCTCCAAATCATGAATTTTCTATATTAACTCTAGCTTATCATTTTCTTCTTTGATCCTGAGCTCCTACTCCTTTTTCCTTTGTTGCTTTTCTATTTCATCCACTCTTCTTTTGGCTTCTACCTATTGTTGTTGGAGTAAGGCATAAGCTTGTGCCTTAGCATCAATTATCTTTTGCTTCATGTGCTTGATCATCTAAAGCCTTCTTTGCCTACTAAAATAGTGCCCACTGATCCTCCTTTGTCAATACATGTTTAGTTTCCTCCTGTAGAGGCATATTTTCTTATGCATCCTTCTCTGAAAAAGTCTCATCAGAGTCCGTTCCAACATCATGAATCTCCAACTCTTCTCCTTTTCCCTTCAAGGTCTCAGTTGTATGATAAAGAGTGCCTCTTTGCATTTCTTCACATTGTTGCTTTGTAAGAGGGACTTGAGTAGATGACTCACCTAATGCTGGTGTTGAAGCCACAGGTTCTATTTGGGCCTCCTTCTCCTATACCTCTAGTTCATCTTGAGTAGAGGCTTCAAGCTAAATCTCTTCAATGTCAGGAGGGAAGAATTCGAAGGGCTCCTTGGAAGGAAATTTCCTCTTGATTCTTTTGTATCCTTTCCCCTTCTTAGGAGCTGGTTCCTGAGGAGTTTTGGTTCTTAGGACAACCCAGTGAATACTTCTATCCAAAATTGGCCTCCCTATTTACTTTATGTCAATGGTCTCCTCACCATCCCCGTCCATTGGATCCAAGCTTTTGGTGCCAATATTCAATGCTTCATATGATGGATCTAACGCCACTCCATCATCTACTAATGTATCAGGGATGTCATCCTTGATCCCAAATTCTACCATGAGTGCAATAGGCAACCTCTCATAATTCCTTTTCTTGAGGTCATACTCATCTTGAAGATCCCTCAAGAAGTCTTCTAGCAAGTTGAAATGCTTGTCAAAAACTGAAGGCAACAAAGCATTCATTTTCTTCTTTGTGTCAAAGTGTTTTCGAGCAATGTACAAACCTAGCTTCAAATGTATCAATTCACTACAAACTACCTTAGCTCCCACAAGATGTTGGCAATTGTATTCACCCAATTGCATGGGAAACTTATGACACCCTATTTTGTGCTTCAACCCAAATCTAGCATTGACCCCCAGAGCTTGATATACAAATTCCATTAGAACCACCCTGTTGCTACAACATCTTGGAAGTAAGTGGGGATGACCTTCAAATCTAGCCAGTCTGAAATAAGTGAACTTGGGGTATTGGATATACCAACATCCCCATTCTGTGATAAAGGCCATAGCTTCTTGGCTCAATCTATATCCTGCATCTCCATTAAGCTGATTAATGATTACATATAAGAATGCATCATTAACCCTTCTAAATTGTGTTTCAGACACTTGTAGAGATAGCTAATCATAATGATCCCATACTTTCCTTTGTCCATCAACTTCTCCCAATATACCCACTCTATTCAATTCTGGAAAGATGCCTCCTCTAGCTGTTGCATAGACAACATAGGAAGTCATAAAGAAGCACTTAGTTTCCCTTATTATAGTTAACTGATCATGAATAGCATCAGAGACAACCATTGGCCAATCAAACTATTGTTTTCCATTAAAGATGGTCTGAATGAAGGGAAACATCCACTCCTTAAAATAAAATGCATCCCTCTTCCCAAAGACTCTAGACAACATCATTATCAAGTATGATACTTCTTTGTAGAATTTTGTCCTCTATGGTTGATCATGAAGCTTGGTTAGAGACTTCTTCTCTATTCTCAACCATTTCTTGTTCAAGTGAACTTTGTTGGCCTCCTTGTACTTGCTATATTTCTCTAAAGTTTCTGCCTCCTTTAACTATACTAGGTTCTATAGATCTGGGACACTAAACATGTGTTGAAACATTTGAGGAGTTAAATCAATAATAACATTGTCTTGTGAATCCATACACTACCTAGTGGCTGGATTGTAAGCCCCTGCTACTGTAAGAATCAACTCCGGGCACTAGATAGATAGAGAAAATAAGGTGATGTGAGCCAATCCAGACTCAACTATTCTTTGAGTTCTCCCTGTTATATCCTCAGCGAACATTTTCGAATATAACTCCCAAAATTGTATGAGCCCAAATTGGTGTCAGTTATATTAGACCAATCTGATTCCACTTTGCTTGCAGTGACAACAAGACCCCTATGATTATACCTCAAAGTATAAGGTAGATGCTCTGGCTTTATCGTCTTAGGCTTAGTTGTTGGCTTTGATTTTTTGTAGGCCGATTCCTTTGGGAAGCTTCTCTTGATACTCCCGACATTCTTTAGCTTTCCTACAACAAAACCTCTAATTAGATCCTTGAATAAACATCACAAAATATGCTTTAAAACCTTACTCTATATATCGAAGGCAGAACCAAACATAAAATCATTCTAAACAGTCTCCTTTAAAACACTATTGGGCCCGAAGCCAAAAACCATTATTGAGATTTCAATAATAACAAGCAGGATCGGAGTCAAAACTAGCATGGTAATCGGAACCGGAACCAGAATGGAAACTAATTTGGTTTGTTTCAAATTTTCTAATTTCATATTCAGTTTTGGTTCTGCTTCCGCTTCTGCCTAGGTTATCTTTGTTTTGAAAGAATGCTTCTTACTATAAGCGGAGTCGAATACGGGATGGAAATGGAATCGATACTTATTAGAAAACATGGTTCAAAGTCTAGATTGATTCTAATCCCACTGTCGGCTAAAATAACCATGATGTCATAAGTGTTTTTTAATAGTTTAATAAATAACTTCATGATTAAGGACTAGGTCATATCAAAATGAAAAGGGGCTTAAATATAACATAATAAGACCATCCCCTTATGATCGAGTGGCAATTGTACCTTTTAGGGCATCATATTTAAATTAAAAAAAACATGAACACAGAAATGTGTAAAAACCCTAAACTAAAAACCCTTGTTATATAATAACTAGGGCACGAATTTAACCCTTCTAAATTAACCAGACTGAATACAAAACAAGATTCCTAAGCAAAAACAAGAATTTAACAAACCCTACTCACTGTGAAACCGTAATTAACCTACGCATTTTAGAAACTAGGACACCACGATTCGGTCATGACTAAAATGTGAAAATGACCGTGTTGAAAACAAAGAAACCAGATACAAAAGCCAAAACGAAGACAAGAAATCCAAACAAACAAACAAAGAAAAACAAAACATGCGCACTTACTAAGAATCACAAATTTGCCCAAAGCAAAACAATCCAAAACGAACAGAAAATGGTAAACGCAAAAATAAAAAGAAGAACGAGAATAGATAACCCTACCTCAAATGCTAATAAATAGGCTAACCTCCTGAAGCAATCTGCACACAACTGTCTCTCTATCAATCGATTCACTCGCACAAAAGCTTCACTGCAAATCTGTTTCACTCTTCAATCTCTTAACAATAATGGTAATAACTTACGTGTTAATCCTTAAGTAAGGTAAAACTCAGAGTTTCACGCATGCATGGCACCTATCATTAATGCAATAAATGCAGTAGAGCGGAGTTGGAATTGTAGAAAGAACTGGCACATTACTGTCGTGTGACTTCATTAAAGGTCAACGACCAAGAAATGGAGGGAGCAGAATCAGAATGAAAATTGTTTTGGAAACTTGAGTAATTTCCCAACTTGGTTCCCCTTCCGGTTCCAGTTCCACCAAAAAAGCATAAAGCGAAACAAAACATCAAAATAAAACATCAAAATAAAACAAAAAGATCGAAACAAGAAAACTTAAAATAAAAGCCTAGCTTAAAACGAAAAACCCAAAAGCGGAGGCGGAGGCGAGACGGTATTTGATTTTGAAACTTTGAATAAATTACGACTTATCTTTTACTCCGGCTCCGACAAAGACAAAACAAAAAGTTCAAAAGAAAGACTTTTGGGATGGGGATCAGAAAGAGCTTTGAAAGAAGTTCTAAAACCCGATTCATTTCCAACTCCGATTCTGACAGAATAAACCAAAGAAAAACAAAGTATTGTAAAAGAAAGACTCCAAACTTTGTTTTAAAAAACAACAACCAAGGATAAAAAACATAAAGGGGGACCCATTTTGACCAAGGAAAAAGATGGGGTGGTTATGCAAGGCATAACAAATGGTAACTTGGCTAGGAAAATGGTTTACCCATTTTCAAGATACCCAAAGAAAATTTTAGTCACCCTAAAAATACTTGGTTTATGAAGCATGCTAACTTGAATAAGATCAGATATATCTAGAATAAGGTTGAGCTAAAATCTCAAATGTATGTGCTCATGAGTTATTTCTGAATCTAAGTGTGTGCATATATTGTGCATCATTCTTTATAGATACTTTCTCTGCTCCTAGACAATTATACCTAAGATTCAAGCTACATAGGTTGAGTCCTTTAACTATCGTGCAATAAAATCCTGGGTATTGCTCCGCTGCCAGACAGGCATTCATAGCCCCGATGGAGATACCTCTAGTTCTCTCAAAGCATTGCTCTACTGCCAGCCAGGCATCCATAGCCCCGATAGAGATACTTGATTACCCATTTGATATTGAGTTTTCCTTTTCTTTCTTTCTTTTCATTATCATTTTTTTTACTCAAGCTTTACTTGTGGAAATATTTTATGCACCTTCCTCAATACTCAGACACAATGGATCTAAAATATGGGTTGAGAACTACAATGGATTTCATGATAGTCTTGGAATTGGATATTTCACTTGAATCAAAAGAAGAACCATCCTAAAACAGATAGGAATTTACTTAGGCAGATGTTTTTCTAATTTGGTGACAAATTTTTTATCCTAATTCATGAGATATTCACAATGTATCTTCTATCCTTAATAACTTTTCAAACCTAGATTAGAATGATCATAAAACATATGTTTTAGAACGAAATCCTTTTCAATGGTGATGATGAAAATACCTAAACCAATTTCTCTCCTAGTACCAGTAACATACTTTGAATAACAACCCCTTGTCTTGAGATGAACAAAATGAGGATCCCCAATGAAACAAGAAAAAACAAAACAAACAAAAATAAAGAAAGAGAACAAACAAACATAAACTAAAAACAGAAACTTAATTACATATGATACAGTATAATACATTTTCTTTAAAAGCACCAGACCTTCTATGCACCAAAATAGTGCTTGAGAAACTGACCATTAACCGGTAATGGAACAGGATCTCCTGTTAAGGTACTTAAACAAAAATCATTCTCGCCTAGTATCTCAGCCACTTGATACAGACCTAACCAGAGTCTATCAAACTTTTGGTGATCTCCTTTCTTTACTCTGGCTTTATCCCATAGTAATACAAGATTTGATATCCTAAAAGCTTTTATCTTGGCTCTTTTGTCAAACCAACGTTTGACGACAGCCTGATGCTTAGAGAACTACTGCAAAGCAGCATCTCTTTGTTCTTCTATGTTAAGCAAATTAAGTAATCTAACCTCAATCCTATCATCCTTGGTATAAAATTTCTACATGAACTTAAGAACAGGTATCTGTAAATGAATCGGGAAGATTGGGTCTTGGCCATAGACTAACTTAAAAGGTGAGTTTCCTAGGGCTACTTTGATTCGGGTTCGATCTACCCATAAGGAAAATCTCAACTGGGTGTGCCAATCTCTAGGATTATTTTCTAGCAATTTTCTTATCAATTCCAACAAGTTTTTATTAATGGACTCAGCCACTCCATATCCCTAAGGGTAGTAATTAGACAAATATTTCAAAATAATTTTTGCTCATATGCCCATTGAATGAATTCAATAGAAGAAAAAGCAGGGCCATTATCACATACCAGAGCAAATGGAACTCCAAACCTGGTTGTGATGTTCTCAGTCAAAAACTTGATGACCACCTCTGTGGTGCTATTTTTGCAAGGTTGGGCCTCATTCTAGCATGTATAGTGGTCAGTTGCAGTCAAGATGAATTTATGTCCTACAGAAGAATTGGGATTAATAACACCTACAAAATCCAAGGACCATTGAGCAAACAACCTTACCTCATACACTGGTTGTAAAGGCATTACAAGATTCCTTTCCCTAGGTGTAGAAGTTTGGCATACATGATAGGTTTTGACATGTTGGTGTGCATCCTGAAATACATAAGGCCAATAATAACCTGATCTAAGAATCTGATGGGCCAAAGCATCCGCAGATCCATGTCCTGTTCCATGTCTTCCATGGAGCTCAGAAATACCATGCTTGGCCTCTTGCTGATCTAAACAATGCAAGTTAATCCCTTGAAAATTCTTTCTATATATGGATCCCCCTTTAAGCATGTAGTGAGCACTCTTCACCCTTGATGCTCTCCTCTGAGTAGCATTCATTCCTTCTGGACATCTATTATTAAGGAGGAAGAAAATCAAATCTATGTACCAGGGATCCTTAGTAAATGACTGAACGGTGTACTGTTGACAAGTGATATTTTTATCCACATCTGCCATTGCTCTTGATAAACCTTTCCCTCGAACAAGCTTCATTGGATGAATCTCTAAGTCAAATTCTTTTAGGATTGCCATCCACTTCCCTCTTCGTTCTGCTAATTCACTTTGCATCAGAAGAGACTTCACAGCTGGATCTGGAACTATAGCCATTACTTGACTTCGAAGAATGTAATGTCTAAACTTTTTTACAGCTCATACTAATGCAAAGGCTTGTTTTTCCAGTGGTGAGTATCTTACTTCTACATTCTTAAATAGAGAGCTCATAAAAGCAATGGGTCTTTCTTCTCCCTCTCCTCTTCATTGTGTTAATACAGCTACACATGAATGGTCAAATGCAAAAGAATAGATATAAAAAGGCTTTAAATAATCTGGGCTTGTCAAAATAGGTGCCTCAGATATTGAATGTTTGATCTGCATGAAAGCAGATTTAGCCTCTTCACTCCACTCAATCTTTGCCTCTTTCTTCATCATTTCATTTAAAGGTTTTGACAATCTCCGCAAACCCTGTTATAAATTTTCTAACAAAATTGATCCTACCGAAGAAGGATCTCATTTCTTTCTTACTGCCTGGCCTTGTCAATTTCAAGATGGCCTCCACTCGATCAGGGTCAATGGATATCCCTTCTTCTGATATGATGTGACCCAAGAGTTTCCCTTCAAATACTCCAAACACACACTTCTTTGGATTAAGAGAGACACCATAACTTATACATTTCTTAAGAACCTTTTCTAGATCAGTAGCATGGTCTTCTCTATTCCTAGAGAAGATGGTTAAATCATCTACATAAATAATAATACACTTCCCTATCAAATCTTTGAAAGCTACATCCATTTCCCTTTGAAAGGTTTCTCCAGCATTGATAAGACCGAATGGCATCCTCCGATAGGCAAATGTGCCCCATTTTGTGGTGAAAGTTGTTATCATTCTATCCTCGTGACTGACAAGAACCTGATTGTAGCCAGAATAACCATCCAAGAAGGCCATCATCTGAGATCCATTAACCTTTTGTAGTACTTCATCCAGAGAGGGCAATGGATAATTATCTTTCTTAGAGGCTTTGTTTAGATTCCTAAAATCAACACATAATCTGATCTCACCATTCTTTTTGCGTACAGGAACTTGATTTTCCACCTAGGTAGAATGTCTAATAGGAAAGATTATCCTTGCAGATAGGAGATTTTGGAATTCTTTCTGAATCAAGGGTTCAATTAAAGCATTGACCGAGCATTGTTTCTGACAAAAGGGCTTGGCTTTTGGCTTGAGAGGTATGGTATGTGTGATCACTGAAGTGTCAAAGGTTTTCAGGTCATCATAACTCCAAGAAATGGCTACAATGTTCTGCTCCAAAACCTTGACTATCTTGTCTTTAATTTCTTGAGGACAAGTCTTTCCTATGAGGACATTCCTTTCAGGGCTTGAGTGAGTCAAATTGACAAATTCATATTTTCCTCCTTCACTCTCTATACGGACCCTTTGACGAGCTTGTGGGTCGGAGTCAAATATTCTCTCCAAAGCTACCATCCCTTTTGGAATGCTATTACTTTTCAAATCCAATATCCCTTCTGGAATCTCTTTCTCAAGATCCCAATCTCCCTGATCTCTTTCAGATTCATCTATTATCTTCCCTTCAAAAACATCAGAACTTGCCAAAAAGGCCAATATATGCTAATCATCATCAAATACCTAAAAATTTTGTACATTATCAGGGACTGCTGGGATTGAAATTAGTTCAACTGAAAATCTCTTTAGATCAGAATCTTGCATGGGTTCCAATATGCTAGCAACAACAACGAGTGCATCTGTAATTTGATTAGCTTCTCTAGGGATCAAACTAATCCCAAAAGTATCAAAGTCTTCAATTAAATTCCAAACTTTGTTTATGTACGTAGCCAATCTTTTGTTATGACATGTTTATTGGCTACGTACCTATTTTACAATCACCTCAGAATCCCCCATAACTATGAGAGCAGTAACCTTCTTTTTATGAGTAAACATAAGGCCTTGAGCAAGTTCTTCATACTCAACCACATTGTTTATGTAGCCAAAATGCAATCTGTAAGATGCAAAGTAAGTTTTCCCTTTCGGGTTGGTTAGTTCAATCCCAGCTCCACTTCCTGCTTTAGATTTGGAACCATCAAATTTAAGAGTCCACAATTGGTCTTTGGTTGGGAGTTCTTTCTTCTTAGGGACAACAGGGGATGACTTACTTGAGATATGTGGCAGCTCAGACTTTTTCCGGTCATCAGGAATTGACTTGGGACAAAACTCAATTGAAGATTTTTCTATGTTTTCAACTTGCTCAAAAATCAATTCCTGAACAACTTCTTGGGTTAAATTGCAATCCAACTCATCTTTCATCAATACCTTGGGCATTGGCAAAGTATCTGGGGCAGGTGTATTGAATGGGAATTGAGACACCTCAACCTCTTCTTGAATTTTAGAGCTCAAAATCTGAGTCTGCTCTACTGGTGAGGAATCTTCTTCTTGAGGAAGGCTAGTCCTAGTAAGAATGGTAGCATCCTTGACCTAAAAAGAAAACTCATTGATAGGGGTTTGGGGTTTCTCTTGACATATTTGTTGAGGCTGATCTACATGACTTAATATATCTAGGCATGATTAACATGTTAACTCCGAATGATTATGATAATGAATCCTACACGAAATAGAAAGTAACAAACTACTCAAATCAGTTTCTTCTCCTAAAACTGGCTTATCTTGTTGCAATTTCCTTGTTAGAACCTGCTGGTTGATGTAGATCATTGGGTCACTGTGTTTTAGGGGCAATGTATCCCCAAGATTAAGTACAGAGAAAGTAACGACTTCCTCTTGTTTGTAAACTCCTATCTCAGTCTCAAAATATGCTACTTCATTTGAAGCATCATACTCTATAATCATATGCTTGAGTCTTGGTTCACTTTCAATCCTTATCTATGTTGCAACCCCTTTCCAGGGTAGCCACATGTGAGAGAAATCCAAGGAAAAATATCCCCCTATACTCTTCATCAGCTCTCGACTTAGGAGCATGCCATATGTTTCTAGGATGTCAGCCACTTGGATATCTATGTAGGTCTGGATCCTTGGATCTGATCCAACGTGTACATGCATGTTCTTTAGTTCTCCTACAACATTAACCTTAGTTTTGTCTAACTGAATCACTTTATTATTGGTTGGGATAGGACTTAATCCTAAATTCTTACATATTGAAAAGGGCATAACATTTCCCAATGCTCCAGAGTCCAATAAACAGTTATGCAAATTCTTTCCAAAAATCCTTAAACTTAAAAGAAAAAGCGGGGTATTGGTCTTACCTTTATAGATAGCTACGTTTGTCTCCTTCACAGGAGTCACTTTACCTTTTCCTTTTGAGCGGTCTGCCTCTTCTAGGGCCTTCAATACCACTTCACGTTGAGCTGGGCACCACTTCATGATGTCGAAGAATGACAATGATGTCTTATGTCTCTGTAGTTCTACAATAAAATCAAATTTTGAATCATTCCTCACTTGATATTTAGGAAAAGGAGTCAGATTACCTCTATTTTGAGAATCAGAAGGTCCCTTTGGTGGTGGTGGATTATTATCTGCATTCTGGTTAGGTGGGACCATATTGTTTGGAGGTGCAAATGTAGTAAATGGGCCCTTATTCTGATTTCTTAGAAAATGACCACCTTTAGATTGAAAGGCTTGGGCATCATACACATCCTCCTCTGGCCCATTGTCTCCCTGCATGGGAAATTGGTATTTATCTTCAATAGTCTCATAAGTCATAGCAGTACTTACTGGCCCATTATCCTGATTGGAATTTCCTGCTGGAGGATGGGCATCAACTTGTGCAATCTTTACAATTTTCTCCATTTCTAGGCAATTAACCTCAGAATGAGTTGCAATATTGTGTAGCCTACACCAATTAGTCATGAAATTAAGGTCAGCTACATTAGCAATATGTGATCTCTCCTCACCTTACTGATAATTATGGGGAACTCCCCCATTGTTAGGTCTAGTATTCCATTGCCTATTGTTGTTGTTGAACCTCTAGTTATATCCTCTATTATGATTTTGGTAATTTTGGTTAGAGGAATTCTGATTTTGAAAGTTCTGGTTGGTGTTCTGATTCCCATTATGATTGGAGTAATTTCCCTAGTTTTGATAATTTCGATTTTGGTTGTGGGGAGGGTTTTGCCTAAGCTGTGCCATGTCATTAGACATTTGAGATTGAGTCTTCTTGAGAATTTCTAGCTCACTAGTCAGTTGAATAGTTTGTTCATTTTGCACATTCTGCACTATGGCTGGGGAATGAACATGGGTTGATCCTCCTGCTTGTTGTTGTTGATTTTGAGGTTGTTGGGAAGAATCTTGCATGCCATTGCCGAAAAAGGGTATGGTAGGTGGAGCTTGTAACTCAGACACAAGTCCGTATTGGGAATAAGACATCCCTGGGATAGTGTTGTACAATGGTGGGTTAGGCATCTGATAATTCATAGGAGGGAGAGCTGCTCCTAAACCTCCTGATTGCAAACTTATTTGATGTTGCAATTTGATAACTAAATGATAAAACTTAGATAGGGAGTCAATCTCATTGGCCTGATAATTTCTCTGTAAGAATAAGTCAATCAAAGGATCAACAACTCTTAAATATGCCTGAATGGCAATATTCTCGGCTACTAAGTAAGGATCTTGCAACCTATGAAACATCCTTTGAAATCTAGTGTTGAATAGAGGCAGTGGCTCATGATGTTCCTTTCTTGTGGTGGCAAACTGGTGATACAAAATGGCAGGGTCCACATAAACCCGAAATTGATTAATGAATGCATTTTCTAAATCTGTCCAACCCAGAATAGATCCCCGAGGCAGATTTAAGTACTAGTTATATGCCATATCGCCCAAACAATAAGGAAACAATCTACATACCACGTCCTAATGAGAAACTTGAGCACATGTACAAGCATCTTTGAATGCTCGTATGTGCTCCTCAACACTCCTTGATTCGCCATGTATGTACTTGGGACAAAAATTTTCTGGGTTCTTCGGTAAATCATGGATTCCTCCTAGAATAGTCCCTAATGGATAGGGGTTATTCACAAAATAAGCCATGGGTAGAATCGGTTGAGCAAGTGGTGATATAGGCCGAATTGGTGGTGACACTGGCCTAACAGGTGGAGGTGATACTGGCCTAACCAGTGGGGGTGATGTAGGTTGTACTGGTGGTGGTGTAGGTGGATTTGGCCAGGTGGAGTAAGTGGTGGTGGCAATGTAGGTATCAATATTCTACGAGCATGGGGTCTAGGTCTGACCGGGGTTTGAAGTTCTTCTAATGGTTCAAGATTAGTAGAGGATCTGAGAATCCTTCTATATTTCTCTAGTGAGAAAGACATAATGTGAGCCGGCTTGTTCCTTCAGGCCCTCCTTCTAGCGCCAGATCTGTTGATGGTGAAAATGACACAAACAACGTCAAACAAAATATTTCTACTCTATTTCTCCTGAAAAAGAAAGACAACATATAGCAGCCTAACTCCGAAGGTCTCGGTAGTTGGTTCTCAGCTATCTGGTGTCACTCAATTGGTCCATGCAACTGTAATATTCAAGGGGCCTTTGCTAGTAATAAGGAATGTAAGCAATGACTTATTCATCGAGCTATCTTTAATGAACAAAAGGGGGGTTTTTGAAAAAAAAAAGATAGATCAAGGCATACATTAGTAAACATGAATAAAACTTATCTAATATCCAGACATATATCTTCAACAATGAATGTTCTTCCAATAGATCAACAAAAACCATAGCATGATACAATTTACAGAATAATCCATACTATTGCATGCATCTAAGGTGCTTATTTTAACATCACAATCATATAAAATATTTCAAAAGATAAGAGAACACATTCTCATTCGTTGCCAAGACCATAGATCAACAGACTTGAATAAACTCAATTCAAGGATAATCTAATGAAATAATCTTTAAATCTGGTTTCTTTTAAGGATTTTCATCACAAAAGAAACTCTTGTGTTTCAGCACAATAACTGGCATACAAATAGATTATAATTCATCAACCTTATCCAATAAAACTCACTTCCAACACCATATTGCGTAAAAAAAACTTGTAATTATATTCAACTGTAAATAAAGTAAAAAAGTATCTCTATAAAACAACTACGAAAATTCTCTCCTACTATTAGGTGGCCAATCTTATTCTCATCAGCTGACCCTTACAATATGATACCTCACAGGTATTTATAGATATACAAAAATCTGAAGTCCTTTCTATTTTAGGTCGATCCACCTTTTTAGGGATTAAAGTCATCTTGGAAACTCAGTTAAACTAGAAGAAAAGAATGGAGAGGAGAAAAGAAAACCATGCACCCACAAACTACCAGTTATGCATGCAAAGGAGGAAAAAAAGAAAACCATGCATGCATGAGGTTATTGATTATGCATGTGAAGCCTGCTCTGCAATGTACTCATCATAACTAGAGAAGACTTGTTGAAGCACCTCCAAATCCGGCCCATCAACCCAACTATCTTCAAACTTGATCCTTTCTAGCTCCGTAGCAGCAAATCCTCTCATGTCTTTTAGCTTTTTCAACTCCCTCTTAGCTGCCCTTATCTCTTCTTTAATATCCATTAACCAATCTAACGAAAAATCTTCACTATCATCTCCTTTTTGCATGACCTCTTTAAACCTATCATCCCATTTCTCCTTTATTTGGCTCAAAGGCAGGCTCTCCTTTACTGGTATATTAACATTTACTATGATAGTAATAACTGCTTCCAACTCTTCAAACTATTCATTCAGATCCTTGACAAAATCCTGAACTTCACTTTTATGCTTGTATAGAAAGTCAGACCTAAACCGAAGTATACTGGAAGTCTTCTTCAAGAAATCTTTATTGTCCTCTTCAAGTATTGGCTGTTCTAGAAGAGTGGACTTTGACAATTTGCTAACCTCCTTCAACCTCTGACTATATCCTCTGTATTCCTCCTCCTATTTTCCCAATACTTTGACATACCAGTTCATTTCCTCTATTAGCTCCTCTGTCATTTTGTGGACCTCAAAACTGTTGTCCAGTGCTTCACTTATTTCCTAATTTATCTTATCAGTCCACCTATCCAACATCTCTGCCTTACTCCTCACCTGTAGCAAATCATCCACCTCTTTCTTACTAAGAAAAATTGGTGTTTCAATGGTGGCAATTTGTTGTGACCTCGGAGTAGAAACACTTCTCAAGAAAGAATGTAATTGATCCAACTGAGCCTTAAGCTCATCCTTTTTCTGCTTATCTTTCATCATTTTGAATTTAGTGGATGAAGCTACCACATCTATCAAATTCATCTGTTGATCTCTAGTGGGTCTCCCCAAGTTAACAGTGCCCAACTGGTAATCTGTCAATTTCATGTCTCCTACATCCTTGTCCATAATTGGTACATTTAGCAACAATCTCTCCTCTGTCGGTGAGTCTAGTGGAATGTAGGATTTTGGCCTTCTTCTAGGGCCTTTCTTTCTCAATTTACTTCATCATATCGTTCCAATTGAGAGTCTGTGAAGGTGTCACTGATCTCTTCTGAAGATCCAATTTTAACCAAGTGGGAGCACCTAGAGTATTGGTCATTATAGTTGAAGAAGAAGCAACAGAAGTAGTAGAGGGTGGTTGCACATTTACTTGAGGTTGAGAATCAACCCCTTGTTTCTCTTGTTGTTCTTGCTCCACATTTGTCCGAGCAAGCTTTTCAGCTTCCTCCCTGTCCTTTTGTTCTTGTATCCTCTTCTCTTCTTCTTCCTTTCCCAACTTTTCTTCCTCTAATATCTTCTTCTCCATTTCCCGGTTTCTCTCTTCCTCTAGTGCCCTTAGTCTATCAACATCTTCCTTTTCCTTTTGCTGCTTAATCAGCTCCTCAGCATCCTTTTCCTTTTGCACTCATTCTGCTTCCTCTTTCTCTTTATAGGCCTCTTCATCAAGCTTCAATTTGGCCACAAGAACTTCCATTTCCCTTCGCTGCTTTTCCTTTTCTTCCTCCAAATCATGAATTTTCTGTATTAACTCCAGCTTATCATTTTCTTCTTTGATTATGAGCTCCTGCTCCTTTTGCATTTGCTGCTTTTCTATTTCATCAGCTCTTCATTTGGCTTCTACTTGTTGTTGCTGGAGTAAGGCATCAGCTTGTGCCTTAGCATCAATTATCTTTTGCTTCTCTATGGCCTCTACATGTGCTTGATCATTTGAAGCCTTCTTTGCCTCCTAAAATAGTGCCCAATGATCCTCCTCTGTCAATACATGTTCAATTTCCTCCTCTAGAGGCATATTTTCTTGTGCATCCTTCTCTGACAAAGTCTCATCAGAGTCCGTTCCAACATCATGAATCTCCAACTCTTCTCCTTTTCCCTTCAAGGTCTCAGCTGTATCATAAAGAGTGCCTCTTTGCATTTCTTCACTTTGCTACTTTGTAAGAGGGACTTGAGTAGATGACTCACCTAATGTTGGTGCTAAAGCCACGGGTTCTGTTTGGGTCTCCTTCTCCTGTACCTCTGGTTCATCTTGAGTAGAGGCTTCAAACTCAATCTCTTCAATGCCAGGAGGGAAGAATTCCAAGGGCTCCTTGGAAGGAAATTTCCTCTTGATTCTTTTGTATCCCTTCCCCTTCTTAGGAGCTGGTTCCTAAGGAGTTTTGGTTCTTAGGAAAACCCAGTGAATACTTCTATCCAAAACTGACCTCCCTATTTGCTTTATGTCAATGGTCTCCTCACCATCCCAACCCACTAGATCCAAGCTTTTGGTGCCAATATTCTATGCTTCATATGATGGATCTAATGCCACTCCATCATCTACTAATGTATCAGGGATGCCATCCTTGATCCCAAATTCTACCATGAGTGCAACAAGCAACCTCTCATAATTCCTTTTCCTGAGGTTATACTCATCCTGAAGATCCCTCAAGATGTCTTCTAGCAAGTTGAAATTCTTGTCAAAAACCGAAGGTAGCAAAACATTCATTTTCTTCTTTGGGTCAAAGTGTTTTCGAGCAGTGTACAAACCTAGCTTCAAATGTATCAATTCACTGCAAACTACCTTAGCTCCCATAAGATGTTGGCAGCTGTATTCACCTAATTGCATGTGAAACTTATGACACCCTATTTTGTGCTTTAACCCAAATCTAGCATTGACCCCCAGAGCTTGATATACAAATTCCATTAAAACCATCCTATTGCTACAACATCTTGGAAGTAAGTGGGGATGACCTTCAAATCCAGCCAGTCTGAAATAAGTGAACTTGGGGTATTGGATATACCAACATCCCCATTATGTGATAAAGGCCATAACTTCTTGGCTCAATCTATATCCCGCATCTCCATTAAGCTGATTAATGATTACATATAAGAATGATTTATTAACCCTTCAAAATTGCATTTCAGACACTTGTAGAGATAGCTGATCATAATGATCCCATACTTTCCTTTGTCCATCAGCTTCTCCCAATATACCCACTCTATTTAATCCTAGAAAGATGCCTCCTCTAGCTGCTGCATAGACAACATAGGAAGTCATAAAGAAGCACTTGGTTTCCCTTATTCTAGTTAACTGATCATGAATAGCATCAGAGACAACCATTGGCCAATCAAACTGTTGTTTTCCATTAAAGATGGTCTGAATGAAGGGAAACATCCACTCCTTTAAATGAAATGTATCCCTCTTCCCAAAGACTCTAGACAACATCATTATCAAGTCTGATACTTCTTTGTAGAATTTTGTCCTCTTTGGTTGATCATGAAGCTTGGTTAGAGACTTCTTCTCTGTTCTCAACCATTTCTTGTTCAAGTGAGCTTTGTTGGCTTCCTTGTACTTGCTATATTTCTCTAAAGCTTCTGCCTCCTTTAACTGTACCAGGTTCTTTGGATCCGGGACACTAAACATGTGTTGAAACATTTGAGGAGTTAAATCAATAATAACATTGTCCTGTGAATTCATACACTACCTAGTGGCTGGATTGTGAGCCCCTGCTGTTGTCAGAATCAACTCCGGGCACTAGATAGATAGAGAAAATAAGGTGATGTGAGCCAAGCCAGACTCAACTATTCTTTGAGTTCTCCCTGTTATATCCTCAATGAACGTTTTCGAATATAACTCCCGAAAATTGTATGAGCCCAAATTGGTGTCAGTTATATTAGACCAATTTGATTCCACTTTGCTTGCAGTGACAACAAGACCCCTATGATTATACCTCAAAGTATAAGGTAGATGCTCTGGCTTTATCGTCTTAGGCTTAGTTGTTGGCTTTGATTTTCTGTAGGCCGATTCCTTTGGGAAGCTTCTCTTGATACTCCCGACATTCTTTAGCTTTCCTACAACAAAACCTCTAATTAGATCCTTGAATAAACATCACAAAATATGCTTTAAAACCTTACTCTATATATCGAAGGTGAAACCAAACATAAAATCATTCTAAACAGTCTCCTTTAAAACACTATCGGGCTCGAAGCCAAAAACCATTATTGAGATTTCAATAATAACAAGCAGGATCGGAGTCAAAACTAGCATGGTAATCGGAACCGGAACCGGAATGGAAACTGATTTGGTTTGTTTCAGATTTTCTAATTTCATATTCAGTTTTGGTTCTGCTTCCGCTTCCGCCTAGGTTATCTTTGTTTTGAAAGAATGCTTCTTACTATAAGCGGAGTCGGAGACGGGATGGAAATGGAATCGATACTTATTGGAAAACATGGTTCAAAGTCTAGATTGATTCCGATCCCGCTGCCGGCTAAAATAACCATGACGTCATAAGTGTTTTTTAATAGTTTGATAAATAACTTCATGATTAAGGACTAGGTCATATCAAAATGAAAAGGGGCTTAAATATAACATAATAAGACCATCCCCTTATGATTGAGTGGCAACTATACTTTTTAGGGCATCATATTTAAATAAAAAAAAAATGAACACAAAAATGCGTAAAAACCGTAAACTAAAAACCCTCGATATATAATAACTAGGGCATGAATTTAACCCTTCTAAATTAACTAGACTGAATGCAAAACAAGATTCCTAAGCAAAAACAAGAATTTAACAAACCCTACTCACCGTGGAACCATAATTAACCTAAACATTTTAAAAACTAGGGCACCACTATTCGGTCACGACTAAAACGTGAAAACGACCGTGTTGAAAACAAAGAAAACATATACAAAAGCCAAAATGAAGACAAGAAATCCAAACAAACAAACAACGAAAAACAAAACATGCGAACTTACTGAGAATCACGAATTTGCTCGAAGCAAAACAATCCAAAACAAATAGAAAATGGAAAACGCGAAAATAAAAAGAAGAACGAGAATAGAAAACCCTACCTCGAATGCAAATAATTAGGCTAACCTCCTGAAGCAATCTGTGTGCAACTATCTCTCTATCAATCGATTCACTCGCACAAAAGCTTCACTGCAACTCTGGTTCACTCTTCAATCTCTTAACAATAATGGTAATAACTTATGCATTAATCCTTAATTAAGGTAAAACTTAGAGTTTCACGCATGCATGGCACTTGTCATTAATGCAATAAATGCAGTCGAGCGGAGTCAGAACTGTAGAAAGAACTGGCACATTATTGCCGTGTGACTTCATTAAAGGTCAACAACCAAGAAATGGCGGGAGTGGAATCAGAATGAAAATTGTTTTGGAAATTTGAGTAACTTCCCAACTTGGTTCCCCTTCCTATTCCGGTTCCGGTTCCGTCGACAAAGCATAAAGCGAAACAAAACATCAAAATAAAACAAAAAGACCGAAACAAGAAAACTTAACATAAAAACCTAGCTTAAAACGAAAGACCCCAAAGTGGAGGCGGAGGCGGGACGGTATTTGATTTTGAAACTTTGAATAAATTACGACTTATCTTTTACTTTGACTCCGTCTCCGACAAAGACAAAACAAAAAGTTCAAAAGAAAGACTGTTGAGATGGGGATCGAAACGAGCTTTGAAAGAAGTTCTAAAACCTGATTCAGTTCCAGCTCTAGTTTCGACATAATAAACCAAAGAAAAACAAAGTATTGGAAAAGAAAGACTCCAAACTTTGTTTTAAAAAACAACAACCAAGGATAAAAAACATAAAGGGGGACCCATTTTGACCAAGGCAAAAGATGGAGTGGTTATGCAAGGCATAACATGACCCCTATCTATCCCCTCTTGACAGTGGGACATGCATGCACAATCCTACAATATTCGAGGTTGGGCACACAATAATGCAATAATTCTACTTAAATAAAAATGCTTGTTTGTTCATGTGCTTGGAGTGTTTTCTTTTCAATACCAATATACACCATTCAACCTTTTTACCTTGGAAATCATCAGCCATTGTGTATGCTATTTTTATCTCTTTTCCAAAGAAAAATGTTTGTCAGAAACTTGCAAAAAATCACCAACTATTACATAGAGTTGTGCTTCTTAGTCTTTTAAATTTACGCTTATTTAAAATAACTCTTATAAATTTATACTATTCTCAAGTAAATAAAATACACATTTAATTAACCTTTTTTTTTTTTTTTTTATTGGCAGCGCTAGCGCAACATGCAACGCCACCGACCAGTACCACGGGGGGTGGAAAGATTTAGCCAACCGAACTAGGGCCCCAACCCCACATTTAATTAACCTTAAGTTACATTATTAAAGTAATTTAATTTGCTAGTGTCATCTTTTAATAGTGACTTCTACCCTTTAAACATTTCAAATTTAATACCTGATATAATTTTAGTTTTTTATCCACCAAATTTCTAAGTATCTAATATTTAAATTGGATTTTTTTTATATCTACACAAACTAAATGTAAGTAGTTTTAAAATGGTAAATAATCTAAATAAGATATAACTTCTTAACTAAAAACTAACTTATAACTAAATGATTTCTTTATAAATATATATTCTTTCTCTTGTTATTGTTCTCTAATTTTACAATTAAAAAAAACAAAAGAATAAACAATTGATTCAAATTTTCCTTTTCAAATTTCATTGATGATTCAAAAAAATTGTCCCATTCCAAATTGATTTAAAATTATATATATATATAAAATTAATGTAGGTATATAAGACTATAAAGAATACATCTGCAAATTTTTCTTTGTTAGAATAGTGAGTTTTTAATTAGGATTTAACAATAACAATTGCCCCATGGTCGTGACCAAGGCTGCTTGGGGTCGAAGCGTCAATAATGTATATAACTTTTTTTTTAATAAAGCAAATCTGTAGTATATAAAATATATAAAATACTTTATAATATATAATTTTACCTATCTACAAAATATCATTACAATTGGACAAAAGGGTTAAAAGATTCTATATCTTATATAATTTCAATATAGGTTGGCCTTTACCATACTTCAAAGAAAAAAACAAGCAGCATTCTCACATTTATTCCAAAAATCGTGTGTACATGGATACGTCTATGGATATAAATATCCCACGTGCATTTCTTCAACAAGAAATAGTAGACATAGCATTGGAATAAGTTGAAAAGTTAGGTAAGGTTGTTAATAATGTTAGATTATTCTTTTTTTATTACCTAAAATGTTTAAATTAATTTTTAATATTGAGATGAATTTTTTTTCTTCATATTTTTAATATTTTTTTTATATTTGATAAGTGAAATTATAATTAAATATATTCTTAAGTAAAAAAAATAAAAAATAGTAAGATTTAATAAATCAAATAATTTTTCATTTAGATTCAAAAATAATATAATAAGATTTTTTTTAATAATTTGAATAATTAATAGTTTAATGATTTAGATTAATCAATTTAAATATTCTAAATCATATAAGATAAATAAAGATACTTCCTAGATTATATGCAAATATTTCGCTCTACATAGATAAGTTGAATTTTAAACTACACTCCACATGATAAAATCTACTCTACATAAAAAAATTAAATTTCAAATAAATTCAATTTTAAACTCCTTTCCAAATATTACAAATAAATTCACATAAAATACAAATACTTCATTCCATAAAATGAAATGCTTCTATTCTAAAACTCTATTTTATATATTAAAAAAAGTTCAAATAACATGCAAATAATCTACTCCACGTACCATAAATAAATTAGATTTCAATCTTAAAAAAATAGTACTACTTAAAATATCTGCACTCAAACTTATACTTAAAAACTAAAAACAATATTTAAAATAATTTAAAAAAAAACATAAAAACCATATTACCTTTATATTATCTTTTTCCAAAACCTTTTAAAAAACTATCTCCTAATACACCTATAAATTAATTTCTCATTTTACTTTTTTTCTCAAATATTGTGCAAAATCGTTTTCCAACCACTTAATCATTGCGAAATCTTGTTTTCTTCATCTTTAAGCAAAATTAGTAAACGCCGTATTTAAGTACATTTATATTTCACAAATATCACGGTTGCAAAAATTGAAAATTTGTTAAGACTTGACTAGAAACTCTTTAAGCGGAAAATATTTAGGCGCGTCGACTCCCGTTGCCGGCTAAAGATGCGGTCCTATGAAAAACTAGTAAACAAGTAGTGAGAATTTCAAAGTTTCAACCCCCACATGTGGCCGCTTAAGACTCTCACCTCCTTACGACAAATATGTCACGTTACTTCAAAAGAATGTTTGTGTTTGCTACGTCATAACAGCGGCACCAAAAGGCTTTGCCAAATATTTCATTCCAACACGTCACCACACATTTTCATTCCAACACGTCACCACACATTCACAAGTATATATTATGTGGCACTTTGGACGAATCGGAACTCATCTCTCTGTTGCATGTCATGATAAGATATTTGGCATTTTCGCAGCCCGTCAGCACTCGAGTTTTCTCGAATCGGGCAGTGATTACGAATTATAGCTCATGATATTTTGATGATGAGTAGGGCCTAAATTTTTGTTTTGTGGTTATTTATTTAGTATTATTTTTAAAATATAATATATATGTTTTAATGAAATATTCTATAAAATCAATCATATATATATATATATGAAGATTTTAGATCATTTATAAAATCTTTTTGTTACATATTTTTTTGATTAATAGAAGATTTTATATCATATATACTTTTTAATGGAGGATGGGGGAGCACAAGTTTTAAGTTGACACTTCTTATACTAAGAGTCAAAGATGGATCGATATTTATTTTGTCAAAGTTGCTTGGGGTACAATCCTCACCCCATTCCTTATGGTGTCTGGGCCTTGCACTTACTAGATTTGATCTGTTGTAGACTCATTTATATCCATTCAACTTTACAAATAGACCATAGGACGCACACACAGGCACACATACATACACATATATTTACATCATTTGTGATGCGAAAAGAGATTAAAAGAAAATGAAAAAAAGGGTGTGTAAATTAATCTTATATATTATTTAAAAGAGATAAAAAATTAATCTTGAGATTTAAAATTACAAAAATTGACACAATCAAGATATTAAATTTAAGATTTAAAAAAATTGATACAATCTTAAAGAAACAATTTATTCCAAGAGTGTAAAGTTTATAGTATATTCAATCAAATTTGAAATAATTTTTTACAATGTTTGTGAAAATAGATAAAAGTGGAGAAAATAAGATAATTAATTATCATTAGACATTGCAAACTTAAAATAATCAGAACCATTTTCCCATAAACTATCTTTGATTGGGTGGAAATTAAAAGCCTTCTACTCTATTTTCTATAATTATAAACTTCTATTATTAATTTTTAATTCTCTTTGAAATCTTTTTTTTCATGTGTTGTAGGCTTCTTTACATTTTAATTATATTTTACAATAAAACTTTAAATATGATCATAAGAATGTTCAAATGAATTTTTCATATAACATAAAATTAATAGAAAATATTTTTAGATTCAATTATATTTATTTTATATCAAATTTAAATTCTAATAATAAAATTAAAAAAGAGAATGCACAAGTTTAATAATCACATTCCTTATCTAACAATTCATGTCATAATTATATATTCAAAATTACACTTCAAATATTAAAACATATATAAATTGAATATATATATTAAAATAATTCAAAATCTCTCGTTTCGTCTGGTACAATCTTTGTCAAAATTTTAATTCTCTTACAGCAAAAATGTCTAATTACGGCCATCAAATTTAGGTACTTGGTGCGGGACCCGACCCGACGACGGAAAATGACATGTCGTGGTGGCGTACGACATCTTTCCACCGCACTGACCAGTACGGTATCCTGGCGATTGGTTGCGGGTTCAAACTTCTTCCAATGAAATCTGATTTTATAATTTCTTTAGTTGGGGTTTCCCAAGACGCAGGCGGAGCGGAGCATCAGATCCGCGGCGGAGGATCGAACATGCGACCAATCTATCGCCATTAAAAAACGTTTCAAAGGGTTTGTAAACTTACACGTCTGATTCGCACGATTTACAACGCAATTGTTTTGTCATGGGAGAATTTGCAAGCGGAGGAACTGTTTTCATCAAATCATTTACAGATTGGCGGACAGTTTCGAACGATGAATCTCCGGATACACCGTATTCCTTTTACATGTGAACTTACCTGTGAAGCCGAGAAAAATTCTTTATTAGTGAGGTTAATAAGATTACAAATTAATAGCCTTTTGCTATTCTGAATTTCACAGGCTTTTCAGTTTTATATTTTTCACATTTGTACCTTATTTTTATTTGCAACATTTTTCTTTGTCTTTTGTTTAATTAATTGTCTTAAATAGTTTTCCATGATTTACTTACCAGTAGCCTCTCGTCTCCAGTTTTAGTCTTTTTTGGATTCATTTCAATTTCAAGGACTTCTACAATTCTTTCCTTTGAATAATTGTCCTCTTTAACAATAGGTTCGACCTACTCAATATTCATGTGGTATTTGCTCTTCTGAAATGCTCTGTTAGTGCGGATTTCTCTGTTGGGTTTCACATTATATCTTCACTCTAGTCTATTCTGATTATACTCCCTATGTACTGTATGCATAAGATGTCATACACGATCTTGCGTAGCAAAGGGTTGTGAGGATCCTTTGCTTACCTAACACGCAGACAATAAGAATTTGTCGTTTGAGTATTTAGTTCCCAACACCCGCATGGGCAGACAGCCACGCGCTGAAAATTTATTTCTCTTTCATTTCTTAAAAAAGGACGGACCTCATCATTGCCTTCTCGTTACCATATCAGGGGAATTAATTTGTTATTGAATGACTTCATAGATACCAGCAATTATATTTCTAAATTTGTGCAACTTAATTTATCTAATTTTAATATAATAATTATGATTCCTTGAGACTCGTTCTAATTTGTATTGATTGCGTCATTATTTTTAATTTTTAAATTTAATTTAACCTTGAAATTTTCACAATAATATGTCTATCGCGATTGTTTGAATCTGATTTTGCTTGTTTCCGTGTTTTTCGTTTCATTTTCAGGCTGATTTGCTTCAGGCACCTCTCAGCATGGTTTTCAAGTCATCAAACTTCAGTTTGCAAATTTTCCTCCTCACAAAACTGGAGTGAAACAGCCGTATTGTTATGGTTAACCTATACAAAGGAATGTCATAGATTAGTATAGAAATAGAAATAGAAATAGAAATAGAAATAGAAGACATCTTTTCCCCTCAATTTCCGAGCTTCAGGAATGAAGCAATTATCGCAGATGCATTTTAGATTGGCAAACATGGAAAGGAAGTGGATTCTTCCTCTTGCAATGTGTTCCCTGGTGTCCCTATTGCTAGTGGTAGTAGCCTCAAACGTGGGTTACTTATCAACCCAGAACACTCTTAGTTCTCTTTTGTCCACATTCTCACTGGGGAATGTATTGGGTGCATCGCAAAAATCAGTGTTTGTAGAGTCCAAGGTTGCGGTCTCGGCTCCTTCAGTCCGTCCTGGGCTTCCAAGGCTTGCTTTCCTCATTTCAGGATCCAAGGGAGATGGGGAGAAATTGAAGAGGACGCTGGCAGCTCTTTACCATCCCTTGAATCAATATATTGTGCACTTGGACCTTGAAGCTTCACCTAAGGAAAGAATGGACGTTGCCAACTATGTCAGGTCAAATCCAATTTTTGCAGATGTGGGCAACGTGTACATGGTTAGTAAGGCTAATCTGGTGACTTACAAAGGCCCCACCATGGTTACAAATACGCTTCATGCTATAGCCATTCTTCTGAGAAGAAGTAAGGAATGGGACTGGTTTATCAATCTTAGTGCGTCAGATTATCCACTTGTCACTCAAGATGGTATGACCTTTTCTAACTCATTTTCTATATTTTTATATATAACCAGAATATAGAGGTTTGGTAGCTGAAATGACTGTGACTGTCTTAGAAGATGTTAGAAATTGAATATTAGAAAAAAAAAAATGTCTAGAGAATCATTTGCAGTAAGTCTGAAATAAAAACCCAAGCATTTAAGACTCCAAACGAAACCTGGTTTGTCACTATAAACTGCTTTGCATATTTTATGGTTTGTATAAACTGCAAAAAAAATTAAAAAAATCTCTTATCCAACACAAAATTTTATAGCTGAAGTAAGACTCAAATTTGTTTGAGGAGAAAATATGCTGATATAGACATTTTGATCATTTTGTTTTCTTGCAGATCTACTTCACACGTTTTCATCTTTCCCTAGAGATTTAAATTTTATTGAACACACAAGCGATTTAGCTTGGAAAGTGTATGTAGACCTACTTCTAGATCTGCTTTTGATTGAAACCTGCTCTTGTTTTTTTTTCTAAAAGTTTATTTTTTGCATGTGGATAAAATTTTGCAGGCATCATCGGGCAAAACCAATTATTATTGACCCTGGATTTTATATGTCCAAAAAAACTGATCTCTTTTGGGTCACAGAAAGAAGAGAGACTCCTACTGCATTCAGATTATTTACAGGTGATTCATTAGAAATAATTGATATTCTTGCATCTTGCATCATAATTTTTTTAGATGTTTTCCACAAACTGGTTATCTATTTGTTCGAGATCTCCTTTTGGTAGTTCTGTGCATTTCAAGAGAAACTCAATTTGCACCTTTCTACAGCTCCCTTGCATTGATCATGGTTGCATCCTAAGAAGAGTTGAAGTAGTTGATTTAAAAAAAAAATGATCTTAGAATGCAGGCATTTAGTTTTCAGTTATGAAATATCAGCTATATTTGGAGCCTAATCAGAAAAATTGTTGTTAGAATCCAAAACCATACTGCTGAAATTTGAAAATTTGGATTTTGTTCGAATGAAAAATATGAAAAGAATTTGATTAGTTTTCATTTCAAAAGATACAGTCTTTCTTCTTCTAGAAGTGTTGTTAAACAACAAATGGAAATACTTCTGCATGTTCCAGTAAGCTTCCTTTTTGAAAGGGATGGGGAAACAAAGGAACAAGAAAATAGGACACCTTGAACTATACACCATAATCCGAGGAATGATAATTGAATTGGAAAGCAGCTCAGGGATGGGGAAATGGGAGTGAAGGGTAGAGATGTGTTTCTGTGGAAAACAGATTTAAATAACACCAAAATCTGCAATGACCCAAACAGAGCTTTACTGTCATGTAGATAGTGATTGCAGACAGTTTATATTGTGAAAAGATACTTTATTTAGAAGTTATGGGTATTTTCTTAAGCCAGCAACACCCCAAGAGCATTACAGGCTCTGCACTTGGCGAAATTCTAATCAACACAGACTACTTGTGCCTCATCCAAATTCTAATCAACATTGACTGCCTGCACCTAATCATTCACTAAAACTTCTTCTAAAACATGTCTTATTCTAAAGGTTAAAGATTTTTTACTTTTGCTTGTTTCTTGTGTTCCCTCAATGCATTTTGCATGTTGCTGGATAACTTTACATGATATGATTTACATTTAGAACTTCCTACATTGTATCCTAATTCTAAGACTAACACTTAGCTTTTAGTTCTTCTTAACTTGTTTGCTAGCCCTTCTAATATCAAATGAAGGTTTTGGGAGATTGTTTTATTGATTGTACTTATTTTTGGCTAGAAATAATGCATAACCATAAAAGCTTGATGTTTCCCTCTCCTTGATTTACTTTGCTCAAAAGCAATTGAAGTTCTCGATTTTGAAATATTTCTAAACCAATGGCAAATCATTTCATCAAGATGAGGTATTCTGACAATGTTTTATTTCCTCATTTCTTTTAGTGGCTACACCATGTTATGGATTCATGCTAGTATAGATATGTGATCATTCTATGTTGTAGTTCTCAGTCTCTTCTCTTTAGCGGCCATAATGTGTTCTAGAAGTATGCTAGAATATTATTAGGAAGAGTTATGTTTTAGAATGATTTTCTAAGTTAGAAATACTTGCTAAAATCATTTTTTAGAATGCCATAATGTAAATGATTTTGATGATAGTCTTTTTTGTGCATGCATGAATGTGAACTGTCACATAAAAGTTTAAATGGAGAGTCATATTTATATGATGTCATGGAGTATTTCTTTAAATGTCTGTTAGAGTTGATGTGCATGAAGTTATGTAAGTCATGCTACAGTTTACAATGAAATCAGTTTTTGTTTTAAGGTCAATTGCATTGTTCTCTTGTTGTTGCTGCTATTTACTTTATGTTGTTGTGGTATGGGAACCAGGAAATCATTCCCTCTCTTCCTCTTTGAATTCATATTGAAGGACTTGATGCATCTGTGACTAATCTTAATATTAGTATTTTGGTTAGTTTGTATTGTAAATTGGTTGTTTAACTTTGGAGCTTACAGGAGTTCTAATTTCACCTTCAAGCTGCAAAATAGTTTGTTCACATTTGAGATAGTAAAACTTAGGTGCAATGCTCTTATATGTGTTTTTAAGGCTGTTGCAGTTGTGGTATCTCAAGTTGGTAACATGTTCTTAGACTATCTATTCATAAAGGACACACCATTTGATTGTGGTACCAATCAAAAACATCCCGTTGACAAATTGAAGATTATGCTGGTAAGGAAACTTACATTGGCTCATCCCAACTGGGAAAGGTTCCATATTCATGTTGATGCATCAAACATTTCAGTTGGATGAACACAAGCTTAGATGGAAATTTTGGATTATCCTGTATATTTTTCCAGTAGGTTATCAAGAACAAAAGAAAAATATCATACCACCATACAATGAGAAGTATCAAGAATTGTATGTTAGGTACAAAACTTTCTCTATTATTTTCTGGCGAATCCTTCGTATTTTTCTGTCAACCATCAGGCATTGTTGTATTTGCTTAGTAAGCTAGTAACATGGTCATATATCAAGGCATTCTGTTGTTGTAGTTAGGATATGTTAAAGCCATGTAATAACAGATCAGCTTTCAAGAGTTAAAATGAGCGAACTGATGAAAGGAATTGGAGCTGATTATCCAATTTCATGGTTACTTCAGATTGAGACACCACCTAAATGGTATGACTGTGTAGGGGATATATATTTACATTAATATATGCTCTCAAATTACCTTTGAATAAGTGAAGTCGAACCATCATGAAGTGTGCCATTTCTGCTGATCAAGGGATTGCTTATATTGGGAAAGATAAGGTTTAAAAAGATGTTGCATGTAAGCAGTAGAGAGTCTGTGAAGATAATCCATCAAGGTGAAGCATGATGGCATGTTTGTCATGAGGCTACAACTAGGAAAATTGTGCTTGTTGGTATATGGGGACAAGCAATCTACCAAGATTATCTTGAGTGGGCGAAGATTTGTAATTCTTTTCAGGGAATGGGTAGAATGGTGAGAGCCAGTTTGCAGATAATACAACTAGTAGAGCATGTACATTTGAATGAGTTGCTACATCACTTAAACTAATACCATCATCTTCTTTCTCCCCACTTTGAATCTTCAAAAAGTGCAAATTACTGCAGGACTTCTCGATGTTTCCAACCATTATCAAGCAGTACGTCTCATCCAGCTCAGTCTGCTTTTCATCTATGTTCCACGGCGTTTCGGGGATGGGGACGGGGACGGGGGGACAGCAGGGGACGCGTTTCTGGGACGTTTCCTAAGGGGCAATTTTTAGGGGACGGCAACATACAAAATACATATACATATATATATATGATTTTTTCAAAATCTATTAATATATTAGAGAGAGAGAGAGGGAAAGAGAGATAGATATGTCAATAAATTAATAATTGATAACAACAATATCAATATGTAAATAAATCGCGAGAGTAGTACTATAACAGCATACGGAATGTCATTAAAGCATTATAAAATTTATCACAGCAGTATCAAACATCAATAAAACCATGGTCTATCAATATCCAAATGTCTCAAACATGTATCCAAATGTCTAAAACTATTTGTGGTTCTCCTAATTTACTTGTATCTAGATCATCTGATATGGATGGTGATGATATTTTTGAACCCATATGATAATGGTTGATCGGTGATGACTGATTGTTGACACTTGACATTATTATTTTTTAATTTTAATTTACAATATATATCATGACATTCGTGTTTGACTAATTGATACTTTAATATTTTTATTTTTATGGTGGTGTTGTTTACTATACAATATATGATGCTATGTGTGGTATTTTGAACTTAACTACTGCTGCAAATATGTATATATTTCTGATTTTTATATGTTTTCGTATGGATGAACCCAAACCCAAAAATAAATTTGACCAAACACGAACCAATACCAAGACTGGTAACTTGGGACAATAGAGTTTGGATCATAAATAATTAGTGTTAAATTTATGTAGTGTCTTTTTGTCACAGTCTAGTCATAGAGGCAATAGGTATCTTTCTTTTTGAAGTATTTACCTCAACTTTTGATATACTATATCTGATTCATCTCTATTCTTCTAAAACCATAATATTTACTGAACAATCAAGTGATTGCAAAAGGTTTCTATGAGGCATGTTAGAAGTTCTCCTCTACTGCATTTTAAAGAACTATTAAAAAATTAAAATGAGACTTAGTAATACTAATGACAAAATGTTAATATTTTGTCTCTATCAAACTTTAGCCAAAAAAAATATTAAATTAATCTTGGGAAAGATGGTGGGCCCCGCGCGACTTTGGGAAGGAAAAATAAACTTTAAAACAATCAATTTTTTTTGTTGTTTTTACTGTTTGAAGCTCTCAGCCTGCAGGGGATAGCTAGCCATCCCCGAAACATCCCCAATCCGTATCGGGGACGGGGAACCGTCCTCGAAACGTCCCCAATCTGTACCGGGGACGGGGAATTGTCCCCAAACTGCTGGAAACGTTTCCTGGCGTTTCCCGTGAATTTTGCTGTTTCAGGGACGGTAGGGGGACGTCCCCTTTGCATCCCCCCATCCTGGGGACGATAGGGGACGGGGATAGGGGGTTTTGGGGTAGGGGACGCGTTCCCGTGTAACCCTGCTTTTCATATATGATGAATTAGTTATGACATGATTCAATTGATGAAAAGTAGTCCTCAGATGATTTCTAATAGAAGTATGTTTTAGTGCTACCTATGTTCCACCGAGTTTCCGGGATGGGGGGACACATTTCGGGGATGGGATTTTTTTTAGGGGATTTTTGGGGACGGTAGGGGACGGCTGTATATATATATTTTTTAAAATATAGGGAAATTTCAAATTTCAGATATTCATATGAATAATGATAACAATGAACATTGGTAAAGTTGCAAATGTAGTCATATTGACATATCCATTATAGAATCAAAAGTACTTAGTAAAACACAACAATAGAGTTCACATGAGTGATGAGAGTCGAACAAATTAATAGTACTACAGCTACTTGATTGCTTCCATAATTCATGTCAAATAGTCAATGTGCATATGATATAAAATTTCAAAAATAAAATGCCCTAAGGTTACAAGTTTGCACTACAAATGTGAAAATGACAAAGTGACAAATGTCAAAAATATAGTAATAGAAAGTATGATGGTGCCTCTAATCGGCATCTACCAACATTGCATCAAAATCAGACTCAGAGTCTGAGTCACTGCCACTTGAGTATGAGTATGAGTATGAGAGTCTGAGTCACTGCCACTTGAGTGTGAGTATGAGTATGAGAGTCTGAGTCACTTCTCTTGCTAGTTGCTTCCTTAATGCTCTCCTTTTTTGCTATTGAATGCTGGTTTATGTTGTCCAACAGCTCCTTCAAACCCTCCTCTTTCTCTTGCTCACTTTCCTCTTAGCTGCAATTTTTTTTTGGAATGTAAAAATGAACTCAAATGGCTTTGAAAGCAAGTTTTATGTTTCATTCTAGGGTTGGGAGGGTCTGGGGTCCACTTAGAAAGATTAAAAAATTAAGCATTTAAAATTTCAGAGAGTTTTTTTATTGTAAAAAGCTGCTGGAAAAAAGGGGATGGATGGCCGTCCACTTGCCGTCCTCGGCAGGGTGTCCCCTGTTGAAAAAAAAAATTGGGGACGCCGGGGAAATGTCCCCAAGGTGTCCCCCGTCCCCAGAACGTCCTTGGGACGGGTACGGGGGCCAAAACCCTAGGGGATGCGTCCCCATGTACCCCCGAGTGCTACTGATTGAAGGATGTGGAGCCTGCTACTTTGTTCATTACCATAGATGTCCCATCTGAAATACTATGAAGAGTTAGAAGTGTTGTGAGGGCTTCAATGCTCTTTTCTAAATTCCTTGACAAATATTCTGCAATTATCAGGATATTGCACTGTCAGATGTACCAACACTATAGCATGGGAAATGCAAAAGTGAAAAAAATATTTAGTACTCATAATTTGAATAGTTAATCTAGCAATATCGACCCCTCCACTACCATTTTCTGAAAAGTATTCCTAGATACCACTGTTGTAGGACTGGTACTTCTGTAGATTCTAATGGATAAATTTTTATGAGGGGATAAAAGCAAGCCCATATAAGTGCTAGCAGCCAACAGAATTGCATCAGAAACTTTCTGTAGTGATAGGATAAGTATTTTGCTGAATTCAAGGAAAAATGAAGACCATGTGAAAGACATGTACATATTTATGCTGTTATGATATTTATTCTTTCAATTTTGCATCTGCTCATTTATCCAATCTAGCACCTACTGGTATTTTGAAAGCCACTCACATCTCCAATAGGTATTTTTACATATTGAGGAGCATTTAAACTATATATTAGGATGGAAAGTGAAATGAATTAAACATACATGAGGAAAAATGTTATCGGTGTAGTGAGCACTTAAGGATACCATTATGAGATGACTAAAAACCCCCATGGGCCAAATCCCACAAAAAAATATTCTAATTAAAAATTCTTGTGAAATCCTTTCATATTTAACACAAAATAAATGGTTTGGCTGTTCTTTAGTTATCTCCACATCGGTAAAAATTGTGGGGTAAGGGTGACTTATCAGGCTTTACATGCTCCAAAAACTTTTTCAATGCGAAGAAAAGCTACAGGGTGAAAGTGCAACATGGTGGGTTAAAATCATTTTTATATTGATATTATAGAGGTATTTGTGTGCAAAGTGGGTCCCCTTGCCTTGTAATTATTATCACCATATTGAGAAAAACTGTCATTTGTGTAATGACTACTCATGGAGGCATCTTGAGATGACTAAAAAGAGTAAAAATACATACAGTTCAAAATCTCACCAAAAATAATATTCTAAATGGAATAGGTAGTTGAAAACTCTAGGATGCCTTTTCACACATTTAGCCAGCCACCGTATATGGTGTATATTAACTACTAGTTGGATATAAAGAAAAATGAAATCTGATATAGAACTTTCAATCTAATGATGCATGAACAAGTGTGATGGACATAAGTAGAAATCTTGCTGCCTCTTTACTTTGTTATCATCAAGGGACAGTTTCACATGCTACTTTTCTAATATGTGCCTTGAGTATGTGTTTATAGCTAGCTTCATGCCTTTTGTTTCTTGGAAGGAATGGGTACTTTTGATTTTCCTTTGTCCTTTGAATGCCTTTTGACATCAAAAACTTCTTCAAGAGGGGGAGTAGTGTTATTTTGTCATATTTAGCTTCATAATTTTATGTATGTATCTTCAGTTTAGTTCCTTTTTAAACCCCTATAGGCCCTATTATTATTTAGCAGCTTACTCACTCATGCAACCATTTTACACCCATACAAAAAACTTACTCTCTGTACATCATCTTGTCATTTTTCACTGATGTTTTCTGTCAGAGAGTTAAGTGTATTTACTAGCTGAGAAAGTGGCAAGTAGTTCTTGCTACTTGTTTCGTATGTAGTCAATAGGAAATGTTGCTTAACTTCATGGTTGTTTTACTTTTGATCATTGATGATGCTGTATACAGAGACTTTTTCATGAAGAAGTACCTCTGTTTTTCTGGACAGTGATGAAGTGGTTAAAATGATTGTCAAATGCATGTCTCAGCAGTGTCAAAGTAGTACTTAAGTCACTAGGCTAAGTGAAACAGGCACCTGATGAGTGTTTGAATGACTTGATTGATTAAATTACATGCTTAAGCATCCTGCACCAACAAGAATAGATAAAGCACACCTAGAAGTTTGATTGTAGTGGAAATAATGCGATCGTGCACCTGGACAGTAAACAGCAATGAGAACATGTAAAACACACGCCTATGTGTGTCATGTGGTAGAAATGGTAGGTAGCATCAGTGCCTGCTGTGCGTGTCAAGTCTTTTATGTGTCAAGGAAGTAGAGAAAGTACACCTGAGTCATTTCAGTCAATTGATAAGTAGCATCAGAAGTACCAAGAAAGCATGCCTACAGGTGAAAGGATGTTGTCAAGTGGCAGATATACCTGACATAATCGTGTAGCGGGTGTAAGCCAAGGTTTGAAATGGTTAAAGCACTTCAAAAACTTTGCCTTTCTTTGTATATTAGTGGGGTTGTTCATTATAGATTGAAGAGATCAAGGCCAAGTGAAAAGGAGCAGTGCTGGAGAGCATAAGCTCACCTAGGGTTTGCTAATTTTCCGAGTTCCCATTGGAGAAGATGGTGCCATCAAAGTTTATTTGTCAATTAAACTCTGGGATTTTGAGGGGCTAGTAACAGTTGTGTAAACGAATATCTGATCTTAGTTTGCACACTCAAGGGTTTCAAAGGCATATTTTTCAGATTTTATGAAGTTCTTGACAAAGATCTTTCAGCTAGGGTTTCAAGTCAAGTCTTCAGCAGGCAGTGGATTAGGAGTTTTGAGCCTATTTTTCAGTCACAAAGGTTCCAGATTTGATGGTTGTCATATCTTCTTTCAAAGATTCAACCACAGTTTTTAGCTTTGGACTCTTACCAAACCCTAGGCGATGGTTATCATGGTTTGTAGATGGATTAGGGCAGTTAGGGTTTGGCAAAATCATCATCAGAGGACATGCTATATTTCAGAATGTTGGAGCTCATTCATGCATCGAGTTGCTATTTTTAGTGTGACTATATCTGACAATTACTATTTTTGGACGGAGAGTTGAGGGCCTATTTTAAAGTCACTTTAGTTAGGTGTTATTTTATTTGTTTAGGAGCAGTTTTTCTTTAAAATTTCCTTCTTTCCTGCTTTTTCAGGAAGCTTAATCATTTCTGCTTTAAAACATTGATTTTTGGGATAAAATTAATTTATAATTTTAAATCCTCCAAATTGGTTATTCTTTGTAACTTATAAAAAAGTGCTTGGGGTACAAGAGATGGTTAATGAAAGTTGAAGTTATGATTATGTTGCAGAAATTGTCTTTCAAGCATGAAATAGCATTGTTGTCTTTCTAGGTCAAATAGCATTATTGACAAAAATTTCAGTTCTTTACATATTTTGGGCATCTTTTGTGTTGCTTTCTTGACACAATTGTGGCCCATCACTGAATGTTTTTCATTATAAAATATTGACTTTTCTATTGTCTTAAATTCTACAGCAGCAGTAATATGACAAATAAAATGGTGCAGCACACACATCAGTTTTCCTTAGGCACTATTTGCATATACTTTAAAGTTTAAAATAATCTAGGGCAAAACACACTTTTGTAGGTCATAGGAAATAATTGTGAAGGATTTGGGGTAGCATAGTGGCTTTCTACTAAAATCCTCACAGGGTGGCATTGTAGTCGGGTAGGGCTTGTAGTTGCCAAGAAGTTAGACAATATGCCTTTGCACCTTCAAGACATGTTGATCTGAATCTTATATAAGTTTTCTTACAATAATATAAGTTGTCTGTTAAATGAGATACAAGTTCTGTCCTCATTGGATACAAGTGGTTCAAACTTGATCAACTCATGAGCCTTAAATACACCTATCTCCCTTGTTGGCCGTTTGAACTACTTCGCCTGAGAAGATTCTTTATACAACCATAGTCCTTAAATATTTTATTCTTTGCTGTTGAAAAGTTTTCTCAATGTGCATCCTCTCTAATTTCATGACATTTGTGAGTCTTGAGTTGCTTGTAGGTATAGGTCTCAAAATTCCTATTGCCTTACCCCAGAGTAAAGCTTTTTTAACAGATAATGCTTCAAACACAATATGCTAAATGTTGTCACAGCAGATTTATCATGTGAAATCCAACTAATCTGGTGCTTTGAAGAGGCATTTCCCTCTTATACAAGTGCAAACTATTTGCAAAAGGCTAAAATATTTACAAATAAAAAGGTATAACTAATTTGCAAATGTTTTTCTCTCTGTATCAATTGCTAAAAGCAAATCTGATATACATATATTCAGAATGCTCTAACAAGACAAAATAAGAAGAAATGACCATCAGGGGCCATCTATATCTGAATGAGGACAATATCTAAGTGATGGGGTTATGGATGTAAAGAGGGCCTTTACAGGTGGCATAATTTAAGCCATGAAGGGTGAAATGAATCCTGAAAAGAGGAATATATATGAAATCCACACTACCTAGTTTAGTAAATTATAAAAGAACTTACAGAGACACAAGCACGATGAAAATACTAATGGAATGAAACCATTCCAGCTTGAAAGCAATATTCTTGTAATTGTTTGATTTTAATTCTGTAAATGAGTACAGAAATAGATACACACTGAAAGATAACAATGTGGGTGCTTCAAATTTATAGTCCAGAGCTAAAGACAATCCAAGGCCTTAGACAAAAAACTAGAGCTCTGGAGTGTTATGTTCCTACATCCATTATATTATGATATATAAAGGGAGTTATAGAGTAGCCGAAATGTGGTGTGCATTACCTTTTGTTAGTTATATTAGGTCAAAAGGGTAAATTGTAAATTGTAGACTAATTTATATTTGCTAATTAGTGTAAGTGTAGGTTAAGGATTTACTCTGTCCCCAACGCTATTAGATTACAAGATGTATATCAGGAAATATTATCATTTAATTTCATTTTGAAAAATATTGAGTTATGGTAGTGTAGCTGGTTTGGATCTCATATTCGGACATATCGTAGAGTGATTCCATCCTCGAGTATTCTTTGGCATAACCCTAATCCAGGGGATTCTTTTGGGGTTATTGAATATATGGGTACATTGATACTCTCCATATATCTCTTGTTGTGCTTTTTTGCTGCTATATTTCTGTACTAGTGCTTGGTTCTTCACTGTAGAATAAGAGTGACAATTTGAGAAAAGTGAATTTTTTCAGATGGGAAATTATTTTTCTGAAAAATTTCAAGCAAAACTCCTATTGCAACATGATTTTCTTGCAGCTCAAGAGCCCAACTAAAGTTGTTCTGCCAAATCATTTTTTTAACAAGGATTCTTTTGAAGGTGTCCGAAATAGAAAATTTGAGCAATATTGAGGAAGTGATGACCTCTAGATATTGACCTTTAGCTACTGCCATAGGGAAATCATTATATGTGTAACAAGCCTGATGTTTTACCTACTGATTTTACCTAAGTTTTAACCCACATGTGAAAGTTAAAGTTTACCAACACATAGCAATCAAATTTTTCCATTTCAATAACAATGATGCATATTCGAGATAAATCCATTTCAAATTTCCATTGCATTTCAATAAAGTGACATTACATAATCCCATGTAATGATTACATTTCCAAATACATTTTTCATAAAGATATAAGATCATGATTACATAGATAGCTTTCAATAGCTCAATGGAATCAAGTACAAATGGTCTAGATGTCCCTTCCTGGGCATACATCCTCAAGTTTCGGTTGCCGATTGCATGAGGGAGAGTATCGTCCACGTGCTTTTCCTCTAATCACAGACTGACTGCGGTCCCCCACACATTTACCTAATGGTAAGATGGCCCTCCCTTCAACGAAGACATTGGTCTGGTAACCCTCATAATAATAGCCTTTCTGAGCATGGTGCTGTGTTGTGCATAATTAGAGCTGCCATACTGTGGATACCTGCCCACATGACATTCCCAGTCTAGTTATGCAAACTTGGCTCACAGTGAAACGATAAATGTAAACAGTGGCAACTTACACTACTTTGGCCAAAGATTTGATAGTTACATCGAACTCACTTTCTAAGAAGTGGTCTCACTTTTATGAAGTGGAAGTCGTATGTTCACCCACCCTCTTTGCTCGATTTGGTAAATTACATGATTCCATCCCAAAGGATAATGTATTTTCAAGTGATCTAACTGACCATCTAGATTACTCCCAACTGTGGTTTATCCTAATCCCATGAACAAACCTCAAACCATATGCAGGTTTACATAATATCACAAAATGACATTTCCAACATGGTACTTCTATATCTTACCATTTTCCCAATATAAGATTTAATGCTATCATATATTATAATATTTGACTCATGATAACTTGGATATTATGGTAATACCCTCTAGTTGTCACTATTCGACTATTACCATCAATGCTACAACATGCATATCAAACTAATATGATTTCTCTCTTCAACATGCCCTTTTGATTATTCTCCATTTCTCATGGTTCTTTCCAAGTTATCCTATAAGGTTTCTATGTTTCTATGTTTATAAACAATCATAAAACCTTTCTTTTAATATAACTCATATATTCACATGTTTACAATAACACACTAAGTTCATATCTAATTTGGAGGACGTTATTAGTTTGAGAGGAGTTTGTTCTTCTACACCTTATGGTTTCATCGCACTTCAGCTTTGGGTTGCTGAGACGTAAAGTCCTCTTCTTTAAGACTAGAATACCATGAACAAGTATAATATAAATACATAATCAAAAATATATATATCATTAATACGTTTTCAACCCCATCGACGATTATCAATATAATCATTTTCAAATGTATTTCCTAGCCCTAGGAATAGACTTTTCTCCTACCTTCAAGGAGATATGAGTAACCAATCAAGGATGTACTACCATTATGGTTTGCATAACATCATAACCTATCAATGATGACATATCTAACACACTATCATTCCCGTTGCAGTACTAACATAATTCATGCAAACATATAAGTAACATACAATCATCTTGGTGTCATAGACATATACCTTCTAGATAGTTTAATATAACTACGTCATGTAATCATGGTAATCATTATAGTTATACATATGTATTGTACTAATAAGATACCACACAACAACTTATTTCCAACCTAGCTCTATGCACAAGCTTGTTTCAATATCTATGATAATAACCAATATCTTGCACAACTTTGGCAATCAACAGAAGAGAACAACAAAATAAGAAAGACTAGCATGCCTGGATAGTTCACTTCCAATGGAGAATTGCTTTAATCTCAATCCCAAAGACACGCTTGCTGCTCCTACTTTCAAACTGCTCACTAATCTAACTTTCTCTCCAAATACTCAAATCATACAAGCAAATACCTCTAGTTCTCTTAATGAAAACTCTCTCTCTCATGTCTCTTAGCAACACTCAGAAACCTAGTTTTTGCACAATAAAACTTACAGCAAAATGGACAGCAGATGGATATGCACAAATGAATTGGAATAATGGAATGATCAAATGCCAAAACCCAAAAGGCTGCCTTCTATTAATACAAAATGTTGAGAAGTTTAATGCTACAATTTAGTTCTCAAATCTTCCACCTTTTACATCTAAATGCCACCTCTAAGACTGCAATACAAATCTAAAACCAACTTCTCTTTTTAACAGGTCGACTAAGCAAGATTGAGTGCAATGTGGCTGCTTAAATAATCAGAATATAAACACATATACAATCCCAGCAACTTCAGCTTCTATTCCTTGGCTGAGTCGCCTCCAGAATTGCCAGCAAAAGCTATTTTACTTAGTCAAACTCAGCAATAGTTTCCTACAGGTTTCTTCCTCTATTGTGGCATTTAATATCCACTTTTGCAGCTGGTTCTAGCGCTCAAAATGGCTGCTGTTATATTGTAACAGTTATATTATAATATGCTTCTAAATGGCTTCAAACCCTTAGCGCCACCTTTGCCATGCATGGCAGGTTTGACTAAGTTATGTTGCCTTTTATTTCTGCCAATACATGACTTTACGTTGCTATGCATTACTTCCCATTTAATGAGTTACCATTGCCCCCATATGTGGCATATTAATAAGTTCAATATACTTTAGTTATTGTTTATAATGCATATATTGCAGGGTTACCCCAAGTTTCCGGGACGGGGACGGCAGGGGACGGCGGGATGAGTCCCCAAGTTTCCGATTTTTGAGGCCAAAATTAGGGACGGCAGGGGACGGCTATATAAAAATATAGGGAAAATTTTAAAAATATAGGGAAATTTTAAATATTCATATGATAACATGGATAAGGCATGCATAATACACATTATAGAACATTAACATATAACATTTGTGTCCAACATTATGCCAATACTCAATACGCATTCAAAATTAACATACACGAACCATGAAACAACCTCCAAGTTATAATTTATAAACTTATATCAAAATGCCCAAAGGCTACAATGCTGCCATATAGTTTTCAAGTTTGCTATGAAAATCAAAATACAATGTTAGTAATGAATATAGAATAAACAAAGTCAAAGAGCATTGCTGCCCCTAATCATCCTTCATAACCGCCTCAAAATCAGAGTCATCCTTTGAGTCACTGCCACTGTGATGCTCCTCCTCAACCAACGGAACCCCAACCAAACCCTCAGCTGTCTCCTCCTCATCTACCTGGGCCACGTCCTCGGGATCAATATCCCACCGTAGAGCTAGAGTCTGTCGATACTCTGGAGTCTGTCGATCCTGAAGCCGAAGAGCACTATGAACGACCACTAGCTTCTCCGCTCGTCTAGAGGTAAGTCTATTCCTCTTGAGGGAGTGGATAAAGCTATACGTGGACCAATTCCTCTCTGCAGCAGAGGAACTAGCAACTTGTGCAAGAAGGCGAGTAGCAAGTGTCTTCAACTGCAGTGTATCCCTCCCATGATAGGTCCACCATCCAATAGGGTTCGATTGAGCTAATATAGCTCTATCCAACCTCGCCTGTGGTTTACTCAAGTTTGGGCCCGTAAGATTTGCAAAGTCTAGGAATTGTGACCGAACTAGTGAAGCTTGCTCTGCTAGATAAATCTTTTCAATGGCCCGTGTGAACCCATCTAAAACCTCACTATAATCACATGGAGTCACCCTACCAGGCCTTGGTGCATACCATTTTGGATTTAGAGCAAAGGCAGCCATGTGAAGCGGGGTGTTCATTATATTCCACCTTCGAGTCACAATGGGCCCAATGTGTTGCTCATATAAATCCAAAGTGGGGTCCTTTGCCGAAATAACTTGCTTGATCTTCCCAAGCATACTGTCAAATGTCTCATAAATCTCTCCAAGACTAGGAGAGTCTGTATCAGCATATCTGATGACATCTACAATAGGGGAGATGAAGGAGCAAATATATCTGCAAAATGCAAACAAAAAGTTCAAAATAATTAGTTGACAAGTTAATTGACATGTTAGAAACTTCAAAAGTTGGAACATTGGACAATAAAATTAAAATATTAAAATCAGAAATTTAATATGAAAATCAGCCATCTAATGTCTTACCTCACATTGGCCCACCAATCGTCATCGAGGATCTTTTGTTTGACAGTCTTTCCTTCAGTAGAACTTGCATTAGGCCATCTAGCCCACTCTACATTGACCATCATTGCTTGTAGAGGCTCATACACCTCTATCATCCTCTCTAACAAGATGAAATATGTGGCATATCTACATTCAATGTTCATTCATTGATTCAATGATTCATTAAAAATTTAAAATTTAAAACAAAATCAGATTATGAATACAAATTGAAAGTGAAACAAAATGAAGTGAGTGGCATACCTTGTCTCAACAGGTTTGAGAAATTCCTTCTTTGAAAATGTTCTGAAGAGAGCAAGTGAGGTGTGGTGATTGCAAATAAACATTTGAATATCTCTAGCTTCTGCCACTATTTTCTTCACCCAATCCAACTTCCCTATGTCTTTCAATGCATTGTTCAATGCATGAACACAACATGGGGTCCAAAATATGTGCCTGTACTTACCCTCCACCATCAACCCAGCCGATTTGCACACACGTGTAGAATCGGTGATCACTTGCACAACATTTGCAGCCCCAACCTCCTCTATAGCATCTCTCAAAATGGAAAACTGGAATTTTGCATCCTTACGTTTCCCCGAACAATCTATGGCTCTAAGAAAATAAGAACCAGCAGGGCATGTGACTATGACATTGATGAGTGGCCGACGTCTACAATTAGTCCACCCATCCATCACTATAGAGCACCCCGTCCTCATCCACGTTTGCCTCATGTCCTCCATTAACACATTAACTTTGGAGTACTCTTTGTCTAGGAGGGTGGTGCGTAGCTTATGATCTCCAGGGGGTATGAATGAAGGACCAACCGTGGATATTTCTCTCACCATTTGTTTAAAATAAGAGGAATGGGCCACATGAAATGGAATGGCATGTGCAAAAAAGAATTTGGCAATGGCGGATTCAGTACTCTATCGTACTTGGTTATTAAACAGGGACTCAACTGAGGTTGCCTTTTCACTACCACTGCCACTCACCTTCCTCTTTGCTCTTAAGAGAACTCCACTACTACCAACCGTGGAAGGACTAGGAATAGGCATGGATGATTGTGCACTTGGGAAAGAAGGAGACCCACCTTGAACCCCACCATCACACTCTATTTGAATTTTTTGGCATTCTAAAAATAGGTCATCTGTCAATGAAGGACACATTCTAACTCCATGGCCCACTTCACCCAAAAAATGGGACCTAATTCTTGTGTAGCTGCCCCTAAAGTCTTTTTCACAAATATGGCAAAACCAAACCCTACTCCCCCCTGAATTTTTTTGTCTTTCACCCACGGGTGTAACATATCGAAGGAATGGTTTTTTTGGGTTTAATGGGTGTCTTGCATAGTCTTCCATAGTTTTGGTATTGGTTGATGAAGGATGGCATTGGATTGGGGTTCTTTCACTTCTTTGCTCTCTAGTTCTACTACCACCCCCACCACCTTGCCTTCTAATTTGCATTTCAACTTCACTATCACTTCCATTCTCACTGCTGCTCATGTTTTTTGTTTTTAGAATGCAAGTTTAAACTGAAAATGCAAAAAAATAAAAAAAATCAGACAATGTATGCTTCACATTTTGCAAAAAAATGAAAAAAAAAAAATAGGGAAAGAAAATGCATACCTCTTTAGTGGATTTGCACTCCCTTCAACACTATTTCAACCTCCTCTCCTCCTTCAAGCTGCTGCTCCTTCTGCTTCAATGGCTGCAACTTCTTTTGCTCTCAAACCCTTGGCTGCTCAAACAAACAAAATGCAAATAATGAGGTTGGAGAAGCCCTTTTTCTTTCATAGGAGAGTCAAAATCGATGGGGCCCACACATGCCACGTAGGCTGGGCCGAAATATTTAAAAATTATGATTTTTTTTATGAATTTGAAGTGACTAAAGGGCGGGGGACGGCCGGCCGTCCCCTGGACGGTGAGCTGTCCCTCTTCAATCAACGCCGTCCCCCCCGTCCTCGGTACGTTTCCTAGATTTTCTGGGAAAAGAGGGACGGTCCCCTGCTGTCCCCTAGTACCTGAGACATCCCGGGAACGGGTACGGGGCATTTTGAGGGGGGGACGCGTCCCCGGGTTTCCCTGATATATTGCTATGGTATCCAATGCATGCATTTTAAATAGCATACTTAATAGCTATTCCATCCCTTATATATGCAAATAGCATATAATCATTAATCATTCGATATATATATATATATATATATGTATGTTACGATTTACTCATATATATGATGTATCCACGTATGAGTATACGTGGGTATTTCTACATATACATGCTCATATGTGTATGAATTCACACATTTGAGTTACCGTATATATACATATATATATACATTTAATGTATATACATATCCAATATATATATACATTTAATACACAAAGCTCATCAAATACTCAATACAAGGATTTAATACTCTAACTCAAATTAGTTAGACAATCAAAATGAATTAAAGACAAACATCCACTCATTCCCATTTACCCAAAATTATCACAAGGCTTTACTTACCGACACTTTGGCTATACGAAGTTGACAAACTTGTCTAACCTAGACTATGAGTGTGTGATTGCTCAAGTAGGTATATTAGGGGTTGCCATACCAAGCTCTTCTCTTGGGTGATACTCTCACTCTCCTCATTGGAGGGGTCGATTCTTCCTGCATCCAACTTAGTGCATCATAAAAGTAGTTAGCCGATTAATTTGCATCATATATCATTTGCATTGTCCAAGCATTAAAGTAATCATATTGCAACACTTATTATATTTTTCCTTAGAATATACAAAACATAATCATGCATTAAAATATTTTAACTCATAAAAGTAGCAATAATTGGTAAACACACAATGGGGTGTAACATATCAAAGTCATAATTTTGCATTTAATATCATATTTACTTATAAAGGTAAAATGAATTTGGTAACTGAGAAACAGGGTGTAACAATATGTTTAATTTGGGGTGAACTAAATTGAATGTCTGATTTTCAATGGAAAAGGAGAACCATTGATTGCAAGTTTCCTATGAAATCTAATTCGCATTGGGCACTTGATGGAAATACCTCAATAGTATGAAAAACATATGCTAGAGAATGATGTCTAATATTTAAAAGTGATTATTCTCAAGAGAAGTTGGGTTGTTGTAAAATGGTATTTATTTGGACTCCTTGCAGGATAGAGTATGGTTGGGTGGCCTAACCTTGTCAATGGTAAGCTCACTTTCTCTCGAAAAGAAGTTGAGCAAATTCTCTTAGTAGATGGGATGGGAAAATAGAGAAGACACTTTATGTTGTTATGAGGTACTTCAAAACAATCAGAATCTTCCTAAGAAAAAATATGATGAACACAAAGCTCATGAAGAAGCAAAGGAAGACAAAGTAGAAGCACAAGAGAAGAAAACGAAGCCTTACACTTAGGATAAGGAAAATAAGAAAGATGTAATTGTATTTCATTTCTGGCCAAAGAAACTTCAATATTTTGCGTTCATTGAGGCATTCAAAAGGAGGCCCTTCCCTCTCTAAATCTAGTAGTAGGTAGAAATATATCACCATTTTCTTGGCTAAACTATTGCTCTTTTAGGTAAGGAATACGGAGGAGACACATTTATATGTTGAGAAGGCTCAACTGTGTAAAGATTTGAAACTCATTGTGGACAAATTTGCTCTATGAAAAATTTATACTATAACTATAAATCATATATTGTTCTTGGATATCCTTGGGAAGAAACTATACACCGTGTAAAAGAAGATCATGAAGTATTAGTATGTGAAAAAGGGCAATACACAATAGGACAAACCAATCAAGAATAACAAGGTAGTGAAGAGACATTGACATAGGGAAGAATTTGAACATGAGTAGGGGGGGAATCAAGGGAAGGGCGCAAAAAATAATTTGGAGAAGAGCATTCAGAAAACTTGAGTGCTCATGAAGAAAACTCAAACTCTTCACCTACTTGTGAATCAAAGAATCATGTGGAAAAGAAGGTTGAAGAGTCAAATAGAAATGATGCAAGAAGCTAAACCTACAAAGGTCCTGGCATATCGACATCTACATCAGGTATTCATTTAGGTATGGCTTGGAGCATTACTGGAGAAATAAGTATGAATATACAAGAATCAAACTAATAGTAATTATGTACGTAGATGGAATCTAATTGGAAACAACTATGGGTATATACAACAACAAAGGAGAACAACTAGAAACATCCACGTTTAGATTAGTGAAGTGAGACCATGGTCCCATTGAACACTGTCACCAATGACACTTAAGATCTAAAATGAATGAATGGATGATTAGGCTTGGTAACTATTGTATAAATTGTTAAGATGATCCTATTTTTTGGTTTCTTTGCATGCTTCAGAGGCAAAGCATGGTAAGGGGGTTGGCACATTATTTACCCAAGCCCTTGGTATTATGTGTGAGGAGGTTATGAACTAGCCAACATATAGCATGCAAGGCCCTTGATTAGAAATAATAGTTCAAATGGGTAACTTGTTGATTAAGTTCTATTTGGTGAATATTTGGTCAAATTTGTAATGTGTGGGTTTAGGTTTATCCCAATCCTAATGTTATTAGCTCAACCATATGGGATCATGATATTGAAATGTTGATCGATGATAATTTGAGTTGAGGAGTGTAGCTAGTTTGCATCTTATATCAAGAAATGTTGTGGAGTGATTGCTTCCTTAAGGAGTGTCGTATAAGGAAATCTTACCTCAAGGTTTTTCCTTAGGAGTTATCATGATATGTTTTTGGTTTTGGCTACATGGCTCTTCACATTGAGATCTTGGACTTGCTTAGTCATTACAGCTAAGGTATAGCAAAAAAGGAAAAAAACAAAAGGACATAGTGAGGTGAAGGAGGGCAAGACAGATAAAAGACTAGAATGCTAGTTAATGCACATATCTAAAATATAAGGATTCTTCTTTAGGTCTTATTTTTAAAGTAAATCTAAGTTACCGGTTTAGGTTTGGGTTTGGGTTGAAGGGTTTAGTTTGTGGGTTTGGTTAATTTTTTTTTGGGTTGGGTTCGTTGATACAAAAACACATAAAATCAGAAATATATACATATTTGCAGCAACAAGATCTGTTCAAAATAAAAAACCACCATATTAATAGTCAAATAACATAGCAAAATTAAAATACACCACCATATTAATAGTCAAATATTAGTCAAACTCGAATGTTATGATATAGATTAAAGTTAAAAAATAATATTGTCAAGTGTCAACAATCAGCCATCATTGATCAAATATCATATGGGTCATCAAAAATATCATCATCACGATCCATATTAGATGATGTATGTAGTGGTAAATTAGAAGAACCACAAATAGTGCCACTAGCACTAACACCGACACTACCACTAGAACTGACACTAACACTCTCATGCTCACTAGCTGGCTCATAGTCATCGTCAACATCAAGTGCAGCGAAGTGGGCAGTGAAAGTATCCAAGTCTATATGCTTTGGCTCGATATCCCATTTCCTTGTGTCCCCTTCTTTGTAGGCACTTTCTTTGTGTGTAAGGAGCCACAAGTTTGAATGCACATACACCAAGTGCTTTACCGTTTTTGAATGTAGTCTATTGCGCTTTATTGAGTGGATGAAGGAGTATGCGCTCCAATTCCTCTTAGATGAAGATGAACTAGAAACCTATTAAGACCAAATTAGATAGTTAAGAGTTACAAAATTTAATTAATTAAATTTAAAAATTAAAATATCAAAAAGTTATAAAACTTAAAAGATAAAAGATTTTGACTATAAAACTTACTTGGGATAAAATTTTGATTGCAAGACGTTGTAGGTACGTGTATGCTTGGCCATGGAAGTACCACCAACTATGAGCATCAACCATGTACTTGTCTTGAAGAGCATCAAGACCACAATTGTTGGAGCATGCAAAACCCATGAACTCAACCCTCATTGCATCACGTTTGTCACGATCAATGAAGAGTTTGTGAAGTGTTGTCTTGTACCCTTGGGCCACTTCATCATCTCTATATGGGGCAATTCTTGTTGTCACAAAAAGGAGCTGGGCACTATAGTATTTGGGGCTCAATGCAAAGGCAAAAAGATGCAATGGAGTGGTCATTTTTTTCCATCTCTCTAAAATGATTTTGTGTAATTCTTGGAAGAAGTTTTCTTTAGGATCTTGCTCTTCTGCATTAATGATGACTTTCATCTCCTCAATCTTTGAGCTGATGCCATCATATACTTCACCCAAACAAGGTCTATCCATGTCAGTATAACAGATCATGCTCAATATGGGCTCAGTAAAACCGAGATACTCAACACGATCCCACCAAATGTCATCTAGGATCATTTGCTTAACCTTTGCTGCCCTTGTAGTGCTATATTGCTTCCATATGGACCAATTAGGGCTAATGACCATGTTAGAAAGTGCCTCACAAACCTTCACAAGTCGTCTTAACACAATTGTGTTGGAAGCAAAATGGGTCTCAACAACCTGTTTGAAAATCAAAATAAAATAAAATTTAAATTTACAAAAATTAAAATTAAAAATATTACTAAAGTGAAACATGTTTATAATTTAACTTACCTTCACTAGCTCTAATTTCGAGAATGTTCTAAATATGCCTTGTGATATATGGTGGTTGGTGATGAACATTTGGATGTCTTCGGCCTTAGCATACACCTGTTTGATCCAATCAATTTTGGTGCCAATTTTTTGTAGCATTAGGTTGAGGGAGTGGACAGCACAAGGTGTCCAAAAAATGTGTGAATACCACTCCTCAACCAATAACTCAACAACCCTACAATTTTTCGCATTGTCTATTATAACTTGCACAACATTTCAAGGGCCCACTTCATCAATAGCTTGACAATGAATGTTAGCAATAAATGCACCATCCTTCACCTCTCCTTCAATATCCACTACTCTCAAAAACATTGCCCCTTTAGGGGACATTGCAATAACATTCATCAATGGGCGATTTTTTGAATCTTTCCATCCATTAGAAACAATGGTCATCCTTGTTTCGATCCATGAATCCCTTATGGGCTTCAAGGAGTTCTCTACAAATTTCACCTCTTTATCTAACAAGGTGCTACACACCTCAAAACTTGGGCCCTTGTACCCTTTTGGAGCCTCATTAATAGATTTCACCCTTGTTTGCCAATATGGTGAGCGAACAACATTGAATGCCAATCCATTTGCATAGACACATCTTGCTATGTCTTAATCGATAATCTCTCTAGCCTCATTTTGAAATGCCATTTCTAATGGTCCCTTTGATGTCTTATGTGTAGAGGCCATAGGTTGCTCTTCAAGTATGGACATAAATGGATGGTTCTCTATAGGTTGAAAATAAGAAGGTGGTGTAGGGGGCTTCATCCCTCGAGATCCTTTCTTTAACAAAGGATGATTTGATCTACGACCTAGTGCTTGGTCTACTTTTTCTTGCTCTTCAATATATGCCAATACTTGTATTTCTGGAATGCCTTTACCATCTTCACTTGGACAAAATTTGATGCTTAGTCCAAGGATCTTGCACAAATGGCCTTTCACTTGATTGTATGAGCCCAAATATCTAACTTTACAATGACCACAAATCCAAACATAACCTCCACCACTTGGAAGTTGTTGCACCAAATCAACATATTTCCAAAGGGGAGAGTTTAGGTTTGTTTTGAAGCGAGATTGGCTTGTGGAGCTAGAAACGGTTGCCATTGTAATACTTAAGGCAAAAAGTTCAATAAACAACACATTCAAAGAATTGAACAAATGAAATTTGAAAACAAAAATATATATATATATATATACAACTTAATAGTTAATTCATTTTAAAAAATTAAACATGTGTTATAGATACCTAGAAGAATGAAAGCAAACCAAAAAATTCAAAACAAAACAACATAGTTCATTTGTAAAAAAAAATGTAGAAAAAAAAACCAAAAACTTAAAAAAATCTACCTCTTTTGAAGAAATCTTCTTTTGCGATCTTGGCAACAAACAAACACCTGCAAATGCGTAGGAATAGCACAACAACCAGCTTGGAGTGTTCAACGATAAATCTTCAACTCTATCCGTGCAATGGCAAGCAAGAAAATAAGTTCAGTAATGGAGGATTTTTTTTTTGTTTTTCATTCACAATATGAAAAACGAGTTTTCTTTTGCCTATTAGATGTTTTATCTCTCATATTTTAGGGTTGGGGGGCGAATTAGGTTTTTTTGAGTTAAAAGTAAAAAAAAATCAAAACATGCCGCCTAGGTGTGTGAGCTGCCCAAAGTCGGCTCGGGTCTGCCCAAGTTCGGCAGGGCCGGACCCATAGTTTGTGGGCCGAACCCTATTTGAACCCACAGGGGATTGGACTCAGACCCCGAACTTAGGGGACCAGACTAGGACCTTGGGCCTTGGGACAACGAACCGGTAACATAGAAGTAAATGGAGGCAGTTATTTAAATCATAACCACTTTCAGTTATGATCTGCCTAGTGTGTTAGGCCAAGGTTGATGCTTTTGTTATGTATGCCATATCCATAATGTGATGATTTGTAGATAATTGGCATGCATAATCATCTTAATGATGTGTTGTGATGTTAGGGGTAGCACACTACTCCATTTGTCAACAACATGCATCTTGCATAAGTACTTCTCAACCATGGTTGTTTCACTTGTTGGGAATCTTGGGCTGAGTTGTATCTTGGGTGCTTGTCTCTACTTTGAGGATGTCTTTGGTCTTCCATGGGACCACAAATTCATATTTCTTGCATAATTCTTTAAATGTATCCAGGACCATATCTATCTTCTATTCAACCTTGTCCAAGAAGAGTAGATTGATTACAATCCACTTTTTCATGATTTTGTATGTCTGGTCTTTCTTATTAAGCAAGCTTCATTGGAGTAGAGTATTATTAATATTTATTCTTTATTCATCCTAGATTGGGTATTATTCTATGTGTGCCCTTATGCACCAAGTTGAGATGCTTTTGATTTTCCTTTACTTATGATGAAATTCCTTTTGTAATGGGCGATATCACTCAATTTTAGAAATGAAATCCTAAATTTCCTCAGATGTGGTTTTTGAAAATTTTCTTAGTTTGGAATTCTTTGGGAGGCATATGACATGGCCTGATTACCAGGAGAAATTGACTCTTGTTTTTAGGTATCTTCCTTCAACGGGTTTTGTCATATCCTCTAATACTAACTTCATCATTGAATCACAATTCTTTTTGGTTAAGTCTAGATCTTCTTGATTTACTTTCTCAAAGCTCCTTCATCTCTTGGGTTTGCTCTTCATATTTCTTTTGTAAAATTGTGAAAGAGCTTTGAATAGCTCCACATTCTGTACAATGATCATGGATGGGATGTCTACTAGAGGCTTCTTCACAAAACTCAAATCCTTCATAGTGAAGCTTGTGAAATGAGTAAGGACATTACAAATGCAGTGACTCACAATTACTTGTGAAACAGGATGGAAAATGCAGTGGCTCATAGTTGTGATTAGGTCTACTATGACATAGATTGATTTTAGATACAAATTTTGAGAATCGAAAGATCATAACTGAAGGCCCAAATAAAGTTAACTATCCATTGATGATGTGTCGTGAGTGTAGATGGATGAATAATGTTTGGGATGCAGTTGGTAACTATAAGGTATAATGGAGAGATCCTATGCAAGATGATAACAGGGAATTTATCAAAATTCAGATATGGGAACTTGTGGAGTTGTCACTAGGGAAGCAAGCAATCAGATGTACATGTATTTACATGATTTGAATACAACATAGATATACCAATAAATAAGTGCAAGGATAAGCTAGTTAGAAACACCAAAGAAGATGTCAATTACATTGAGACTTTTGAAAAAGTATATACAGGAAGGTTAAACTGAGCATTTGAAGCCTAAGTTGGCCGGGAAAAACATCAAATTGATGTCAAGAACACAATGTTGAGACTTGGACTCGGCAAGCTGATTTTGATTCCGATTTGAACTTGGTAAAAAAAATGAGACAAAACTTAGAATTTAGAAAAAATATAATATACAAGAATTGTTTTTAATTTTTTTAAGAAAATTTAACTTGAACAGGCAAGTACTTTCTGAGACCGCCTCAACCCATTGCTTAGCGAGTATTCTCTGAGTCTGAATAGTGTGGTCAGGAGTGTCTTCTTGAAAGGGTAATGTGGAGTGAGGCTACGTTTAGAGTGTGCTGTTTGTTGTCTGTTCTTTGTTGTGGATGTTTCTTCTTGCTTGAATTCCTTACGCCACACATCAATCTCCCTTGTTTGTAACTATTAAATTTTACTTATTGAAGTTTTATTTTTGCTCTTCTCATCCTTGACATCTACTATGGATGTTGGGCATATTAGAGTTGCAATATCATTATCAAACCTTGTTGCAATCTTATTCTGCTTGATGATGGGCCTCATTTTAATGCATCCTCTTTTTTGTGTTATTGTTGGAGTTATGGAAAAACTCACGAGTACAAGTACAGCAATCTATCATCAAAGTGATTTTTTTTTTTCTACAAGAGTGATGCAATGAAGAATTGCTGTATTGCCACAAAACAATGAATTCAATATATTACAATACATGACCTTGCTATATAGGCAAGGATAAAAGTTAAAACCCTAAGACATATTAAGTTTGTGCCATGTGTCTAAATCCTATGAAATGAGACAAGGAAGAAAATGGCCTAAGTAAGCTTAAGAAACAAAGTGTGACTGGGTCCTCAAGTATAACTAGCTAGGTGAAGAACCTTGTTCACACCAACACTCCCGCTTAAGTGCAACTTAGGGAGGAACAAAACAATGCATGAAAAGCAAAGATGGGTCTTGACAACTAGGAATAATGGGGTAATCATGTACAAAAATCATTTCTCACAAATAGAGTAAAGGAGAAAACCTTGTGAGAAAAACTCCTCTCCAGAAGAGAACAAACATGAAGAGAAAACATGAAAATGTGAAGGAATCAAGAAGATCCCCCAAGGACAAATGCCTTCACCCCAAGTATCAATCACGGCTGAAGATAATGAGGCGATGCCAACGGCTTATTGAAAATGTCTGCAGCCTGCTCCTTTGTAGGGAAATTCTCTAAGTTGAGAAAATCATCCTGGATGAGCTGCTGTATGAACTGCATGTGAATCTCAATATGCTTAGTTCATTGATGCTCCATTGGTTTGGAAGAAATATGTATGGCACTTTGATTGTCACACCAAAGAGTGGTGGGACTATTAGGAGGAAATCCAAACTTGGTCAACAACTATCAAAGCCAAAGAACCTTTTGGCTAGTCAAAATTGCTGCTCGATACTCTTATCTTGGTAGATGATAATGCAATAATAGATTATTTCTTGCAAGACTATGTGATGGTGCTAGAACCAAGGCAAAAGACAAAACTTGGAGTAGATTTTCTATCATCAACAAAACCAGCCCAATTTGAGTTAGTGAAGTTGACAACTTGAGAGTCTCTTGATGTATAGTGAATACATGTAAGCTTCCTTGAATGTATCTCAAAAATGTTTGGCAGCCTTCTAGTGACTCTCATGTGGATCTTGAGAAAAACGAGAGACAAGAGCAACCACAAAAGAAATATTAGGATGAGAATGTGTTAGGCACAAAAGATTGCCAACCATGTGTACAATGTAGCATCAATTGTAGGAGTGGAGCAACTGGAAGATAATACAACACTTGAGTGGAATGGAGTGGGGGTAGGCTTGCAATCAAGCATGTCAAATCTTTGAAGCAAATCTAGATCATATTTTTGTTGAAAAATGTCAATGCCATTTGAAGATTGAATAACCTATAAACCAAGAAAATAATACAAAATTCCAAGATTTGTCATATCAAATTGCTCCATCAATGCTCCTTGTACACTTTGGATCATGGAAGATGAGCTAAATGTAAGAATCAAGTCATCAACATACAACACCATAATCAAAAGATCATCTTCTTGTCTTTGAGTATAAATTGTGGGATTAGAATGGCATCAGGTGAATCTAGAAGAAATCAAGGAATGGTCCATCTTCTCATACCAAGTTTGAGGGGCTTGTTTGAGACCATATAATGAACAACAATGTTTGCAAACAAGTGAAAAGCCTTCCACAAAACTTGGAGGTTGCTCCACATAAATCTCCTAACGAAGATCATCATGCAAAAATAAACTCTTCACATCCATCTAAAAAACTAATCATCTCCGTGATGTAGCAATGGAAAGTACAAGATGAATGGAATCCATCTTGGCAATAGGAGCAAAGGTCTTAAAATAGTCAATGCCTTCGACTTGTGAAAACCCCTTAGCCACAAGATGGACCTTGTACTTATCAATAGAACCATTAGCTATATATTTGATGCAATACACCCACTTGCACTAAACCAACTTTTTTCCCTTAGGAAGAGTAGCAAGATCCAAAGCATGAGTCTTCATCAAAGAAGAATACTTCTTTGCCATAGCTATGTCCCACTCAAGAATATTTTTTGCATTTGAAAACTTTTGAGGATCATCCGAAATGGCATGACTCAAAATACTAACACCCAATGTCTGTGATTGAGTACGATGGGAATCTAAAGGATAACTAGCCAAAGATCTAGCTGCATCATGAGTCATGTAGGCCAATCGGGGCAAAGTCTTTGTAATTGGAGGTGGGGGATTTAGAACAACATCCTCATCTTCAAGAAAGAAGGAATCCTCAAGAGATGGAGTAGGTAATGAGGGAGAAGCTAGTGATGGAGAATCCATTGGAGGAAAGCTCTCATCAAAATGGACATTCTGCTTGAACAAGACACCTCTAGAAATAGGATCAAATAATCTGTAAGCCTTAACATCCTCTCAATAGCCAACAAATATGAGTATTTGGCTTTTCCTCTCCATGGCTTTTTGTTGACCATCTAGAATAAATGCCCAAGCCTCACTACTAAATGCTTTGAATGAAGACACATTTTCTCAAGATTCATATGTCGCATTGCCTTATGTGGCATATGATTTTGAATGTAATTGGCATAATTGATTGCTTTAGCCCAAAAGGTGGATTAGCCCAAAAGTTTTGTTCTTTGCTTAAGAGTCATATTTCACACTCCCTTATGTGGCATGCAATTTTGAATTTAATTGGCACCATTGACTACTTTAGCCCAAAAGGTGGATTTCATATTTCGTGACTAAATCATAAAATTTTCCATCTCCTGTAAAGTTTTGTTCTTTCTCTTAGCTACAACATCCTGCTAATGGGTGTAGGGAAATTTAAGTTGATGCTGAATTCGATACTTACTACAAAAATCCTTGAAAGCCTGATTGACATATTTCCCCCCATTATTTGTGCATATCCTATTGATAAAAAGAGCAGATTGCTTCCTAACAAAGACCTTGTAGGTTCTGAAAGAATTAAATGCCTCATTCTTGTACTTAAGAAAATACACCATGTGTCTAGAGAGATCATCAATAAAAGTGAACATACTTGGCCCTTGAAAATGGAGTTGGAAATGACATGATGTCACTATGTACCAATTCTAAAGGTGCCTTGGCACGTGTGGCCATAACTTTGGGAAAAGAATCCTATTAATGTTTTCCATGTGCACAACTGTAATGTCCCCATTTTCGATGTCCTCTTTTGGATTAGTTTGTTTCTGACACACTTACTATTTTTAGTAATTGGTTCGACAAGTAGAACAGTGTAGGGTTTCCTGTTTGGGCAATGTCTGGAAGTTGCTCGATGAGCTTTAATGCCTTGTGCCAGTCCTTATTGTGGGGTTTTTCGGTATTTCAAGCGTGGATTTCTATTTTTAGTAAAGGACCAGTCTAGTGGCTTACTGTCTACAGTGAGCTCATTGGCGCATCAGTTATCTTTCCAACTTGTCTTTGATGTTTTTTCCGGTCAGGCTACTCCTCAATAACATTATTTTAGTTGAGGGTCTTGGTTGCTAAGGTTGGAATATTTAAATATATGCTTTCCTCTTCGAAAATGAATTAAAATAAAGTTACTTTAAAATTTAAAGTTGAGGGTTGGAGGGGACATTAAAAAGTACCTTGGTGCCTAAGCGATAACTTTAAATCATTTTAGAAGACTACAAAAGTGCAAATAGTTTCCTTATGAGCAGACCCCTTGGCCTAGTTGCACAACGTTGTTTTAAAAGAGGGGCCATGTATTTCAAATGGATGCCTAGAAAAGAGGTTTATTTATCATTTTTAAAGGATAATGTTATGCCTCATAAGGTGGGACGCCTAGTCTGGGCTAAAAGTTAGTTTTAAATTAAAAATCAAAAGTGGAATTTTGGAGGCAAAAAGTTGGACGCCCCTCTTGGGGTAATTTCATGACATTTCATATAGTGAAATGAGAGGGAAATGTATTCAAACTCAAATGCAAGTTGACCTAATCCTTCCCTCACTTTATAAATTTGAGTTTTGGCTCTCATTTGGTTACGTGGATTTTGGTTGCATAAGAAGATGTTGCTGGATTTCCTCCAGGAGGTTTGAACGTGAGTGTTGAGGATGAAAGCCCTTGACATCTTGGATTGGTTTCGGTAGTGCAAGACCTGCCCTAGCTGGTGAAGGCATGGTTACATCCAGGGACCATATTCTGAGCTTCAAAGTTGCAGTTTTCAGTCATCAGAATGAGGATTTTCGAGTAGTTTTGATGGTGATCAAATGGGTTTTGTTTGGTGATAGAAAAGACTCATTTTGGTGTGAATTTTCAGAGTATTTTGAGGAGGTTTCAGAAGTTTTTGGGCACTTTCATCACAGGGTCTGAACCTGGTATTTCACTCATATCTCTTATTTGGTTTGTGTTCGTGATCTGGGTGTTGGCTATTTGTATGCTCCTCTCCAAGGCGTTCTAGAACATATATTCACACATATTTATTGGAGGGGGAAATGATTTATTAGAGCAAAATAACCCTTCTTCATGCTAGCGCCATATCTGGCTTATTTCCAGAATTCTGGTCTGATGTATTAAGGACTGTTACACTGATTTGTTTGGGTCTGATTGAGTGGGTTTAGGTGCTGGTTTGTAAGGACTTGATGGTCTATCTCTTTGGGAAAGAACATTGCACGTTGAAGTCTTCATCTTTCTGCTGTATGCTCATACTTCCAGGTCTGATTTGTAATTTCTGAGTATTTTAAAGTGCTGGTAAAGTCTGGTAATTTTCTGTTATGTTCCCTGATCAATATTTAGCTGAAAATTACTATTGCAAGCTAGTCTATCAATGTTATTTCCCTTGCATATATGTTATCTTTCATTTGCATGTTGAATCAATGAATGGCACATGAAACTCAGCGCAAACTATCATAAAAACAAACCAAATCTGCATAGCAGTGAAAACAATCAGCATAACAGTGATAGCAAACACAGAAAAAAAAAGTCAGGGGTCATACATTACAACAACTTTGACAAACTCCCCAATGCATGAAATCTTATGTGGGCCTGCCACAAATTCTTATGTGCTCAATAAATTGATGTAGATACCTGTAATTGACATGACCAAAGTGTTCATGTCAAAGTTTGCTTAAGGAATCTGCCTGTGCCATGAAAGATGAACCTAATGAACTCTCAAAAGCATGAAATTTGTATAAGCGAGATGTATGATCAACACTTCTTGAAGCCACAACAATCTCAAGATCATGAAGCTCCCGAATAACCACATATTGAGGTGAAAACTCAACTATCTTGGAAGTGCCAGAGTGACAAATCTAATACATAGAAAGGAGGTTGCCTGAAATATCAAGAACTAAAAGTACATCTTAAATACAATCATCCTCTAGTTGAATAGTACTTGATTCCAAAAATGAAAGCAGTGTTGAATCCCCCATCGTAATCTGTGAAGTACTACAATCTGAAAGTGATGTGACAATGTCCTGGGAATGTGTCATATGATGAGAAGCTTTTGAGTCAAGTATCTAGCTTTATGTAGAAGAGAAAGCCCTTGCTTGGCCTGTATCTGTGTTAGTGGAAGGACACTTTGAGGATGAAATGTGATGGTGTTTCACGGCTTCTTCTAAAGCTTCTAGTCTCTTCCAACATTTGGTTATGTCATGACCCACTTTGTCACAAAAACTGCAAGGATCTCCTAATTTCTTCTTTGTCTTGGAGGAAGACTAACTAGATTTGGAAGAATTATCATTCTTGGAAGTGGACTGGTTTTTCTAATTTGAGTCTTGACTTCTATTTTGGCTTAGAGGATGCTCACCACTTGATGTAGAATCTTAGGCTTCTGGTTTTTCTTCCCTTTCCCTTTGGATGGTTTTGCTACTAATGCTTGGTTTCAAGAATTGGAAATAGCATCCAACTAGACCAACTTAGCTTGTTTCCATGTCAGACAATGACAATCACAAAAATCTTCAAGAGTAGGCATGGCGAAAGTATCACCAAATGTTTCCATAGTAGAATAAAATGTAGAAGAGAAGACTTGAAATGATCCTTTGAGCTTTAGATAGAATCAGGAATATGCTTTCTTTGTCAGTCTAGTCCTTTCCACAACCTTGCAATAGTGACCTTAGTGACTTAAATTTGACAAGAAAGTCCTCAATAGAGAAGGAATCAGGTGCCAATGTATTCAAATTTTTCTCAATTTGAAGTCCTTGAAACTCATTAACTATATCAAAAAACTCCTTATACTAGCCCAAAATCTACTTGGGAGTTTTGTAAGACTCAATGTGAAACAAGAGGCTGTCTAAAACATGCAATAATATCAATCCAATGGCCTCATCCATCTTGTTCTTGTATGCATTTCTGATATTCTCAAGTGAACTCAAGTGGTGTATAATATTCCAAGGTGGATCATAACCCCTTAGACATGAGCAATATCGTCATTTGTGGTTTCTAGGTGTAGTAAGAGTACAAAATTTGACAAATATGCAAATAAAGGATTGTTTTCTGATCCCTTAATGTGTTTTAGGGAGATAATATAACCCCTACACAATAAGAGAAATAAACATTTTGTTTGCAATTTTTCACAAAAGCATAGAAAAATAAGAGTTCACCTCAAAATGAAATTTTGGGTGCTTGGAAGAAAATCTAGAAAATTTATTTGTATGGTTGTGCAAAGCTCGGAACTAGCTTTTTGATGCCTATTTATTTGCAAAAAAAAGCAGACTCCAAATGCCCAAGTTATGGCCTTACAAAAACATCTCTATAAGGGCATAAAAAAACATGTTATGGTGGCCCCGTGGTTTCACTGCTAAGGCTAGGTGGTAGACTGTTCATTGATGAACTGGTGATGACACAATAGAGGAATGGTGTTGATGTGGCTGTGTGTGGTGGAACTGAGGTGGTATTGTAGAGATAAGATCCTTAGGGGTTGGCCTCCTATGTCAACCCACATAACTTGGGCATAGAGTGTAGGCACTGACACCAACCCTGCATAGTTGTACTACGATTTGCACAATTTAAAAAAGAAAACTTCAATTTTTTTTGAAATTATATGGTGGCAGTGACAATAAAGGACGACGTTGAAGAACATGTATTTCGATCCAGATACTTATGCAGTAATAGCATCAATGCCGTATGGACCGTATAGATTTAGATCTGTGCACCCCCAAAAAATCCTCATTTTTTTTGTTGCCAAACCATATCATGTTATATATGGATTTATAGGTTTTAGGGTCTTCTAAGTGCAATAGTGAGGTTCGATTTTGTCTATGAGGCACCTTGTAAAAATTCTTAGAGAAAACCCTTGAATAATGAGAAGGGCTTTGTTGATTCAGAGCTTTGATACCATGTTGGAGTTATGGAAAAACTTGTAGGTACAACAATCTATCGGCCAAGCCAAAAAAACCTTCTATGAGAGAGATGCAATGAAGAATTGCTATATTGCCACATAACGAATGAATATAGTATATTACAATACAACGAGATGACCTTGCTATATAGGCAGGGATAAAACTCTAAGACATACTAAGATCACACCATGTGTCTAAATCCTATGAAATGAGACAAAAAAGAAAATGACTTAACGTAAGATTATAAATCCTCAAGTGTGACTAGCTAGGTAAACTCTCGTTCACACTAATTTTTATTTTTTTTCTACTAAAATGTTTGGGTAGTTTTACATGTATATTTTAAGGTGTATATTAAGATTTATTATTTGCAATACTAGTTACAAAGTTAATGCAATTTATTTGCTTTTCTGTTTACTTTTCTGGTAGTCCTCATATTATAATGTTAAGTGTACTCCTACTTACTTGGCTGTCATGAACCTAAAGCTTAGTGCGTTTGGCAAGGATTGTATACCTGATGTTGTCTACCTCTTGACATAATCATGCCAAATCTACCTTTTCTATCAGCTAGAAATGGCCATATTTGAGTTTCGTTGTCATTGAATGCCATTAATTTTCCATTTTTTCTTATAAAAGTAAGTTTCTGTTGTAAGAAATTATTTGACAATTGTTATGAACTTCAACAGAATTCAAATCAAGGAAAGCATATAGCAAAATTTGCCCTATTGACAACTACAACTAGTTTTTGACGGAGTTGATTATAGCTTATTTTGCTAGTTTGTTTCATTTTGAGTTTCAAGGCATATCAATTGGAAGACCAGAAGGTTAGACATTCCAAGATAAATTGTATGTTAGAGAATAAGATAGAGGTGTATTTAACCAAAGTATTTTCATAAAGTCAATGCTTTGAGTTATCAACCTATCATCTAGTCTGAAATTGACTTTATTACGTGTGCAGCTATCTTATCAAATTCTTATAAATGTGGCTGCTTTTGACCTGTAGAAAATGATCAAATCTTTCCCGAAAGTCAACTCTACATTGGAAATTCAGTGAAAATAATGCCGTGCGGATTTGTCCGTTGAGTTAATATTTATGCTAGTAATGAAATTCAGTTCCCTGCACTTTTCAAGCTTTCACCTTTGAGGACTTGTGTGCCACTGCATTCATGGCAAGCCAGAGAATATTCTTTTTGATTCCTTTCATTATGTAATAAGGTTACTTATTTGCTATTATAAGTCAAATTGAGCATGTCTGTCAAGTTATTCTTTAAACTAGTAACAAAATTTAGTTCCGTGCACTCTACAAGCTTTCTCTTTTTGAGGAGTCAGGTGCCACTGCATTCATGGAAAGCTATTGAATATTCTCTTTGGTCCTTCAAATATGTAATCAGGTTGTGTTTGAATTATAAGCCAAATTGAGTAATGTTTGACATGAAATTTGCACTAGATGGATATTTATTTATGAATATTGTGGTAGGCTTTATGAATACATATGCTACTTACATGTAGGATATAGAAGTAAGGCATGATTGCGTATGCTATATAAAGATTGTCCTATGGAGGGATTTGACAACATTTAAGTGTAACAATAATCTGACGCATTATAGTGCTATTGTAATGCAGGATCTGCTTGGATGGCCCTATCACGAGCATTTGTGGAGTATTGTATCTGGGGTTGGGACAACCTTCCACGAACAGTTTTGATGTACTATGCAAATTTTGTTTCTTCACCGGAGGGTTACTTCCACACTGTCATTTGTAACAGCCAAGAATTTAAGAACACAACGATCAATCATGACTTGCATTATATATCCTGGGATAATCCACCTAAACAGCATCCACATATTCTTGGTCTTAGTGATAGTGAAAAAATGATCAATAGCAATGCCCCATTTGCAAGGAAATTTCCCACAAATGATCCAGTGCTTGACAAGATAGACAGAGAGCTTCTGCAACGTCAAAATGGAAGTTTTACTCCTGGTGGATGGTGTATAGGAAGTAGAGAAAATGGGAGTGATCCATGTTCTGTTATAGGTGATAGAAGTGTCCTCAAGCCTGGTGAAGGTGCAAAGAGGTTGGAAGCGCTAATAAAGCAGCTCCTGGCACCAGAAAATATTAGAGCAAAACAATGTAAATAATGTTGTTTCCTATCCGGGTACCATTGTGAATCTCCATTGCAGGTAATGAGTTTCCATCCAATTTTAATAAATCAAAAGATAAGGTTCTTTGGAATAGCTCATGATCTCGCCTTTTACCATCAATAGTGGAGCACACTGCAGGGTCACTCTAAATTTGATTTGTTAATACCCTCTCAACTTTTCTCTAGAGGTTCATGTTGGAATTAACTCGTGTTAATTTCATTCAACAGCTACTATTTCTGTAATATTCACTTGTCGAATAGAAGGCTAGGCTTATCCTGCAGAGCTTCAAGGGGCTGCATCATCTATTTTTGACAGTTAAAGGAGGTTTACAAATACCTTGAAGAATCAATATGATCGTCAAATAGGTGCTACAAAACTCAGGTCTAAAGGAATCATTATATCTTTTTTCCCCCCATCCAATTTAAGTCATTTTTTAATTGGTGATGCATTAGAGCTGTTTGCTGCCTAATCACCAATACTTGTGTTTTAAAGATCAGTAAGGTCACATCATTTTACTGGTGTAGTTGCGCCTCATTTGCTGTTGTTTATGAAGTGTAACAGATGATTTTGCTATAACAAATATATGTGAAACTTGAGGACACTAGAGAGTTGCTTTGATATGCGTAATTAGCAACATCTTTCTAGATAAGATTACACTTACAACCATAAACTTCAATTTGATTCAGCTTAACCGAGTATCTTTTGAGGCAAATCCCAGGACAAGAGAACATGTTTGAATAGTATTTGTATAAATTAAACGAGCAGTGAATGCCACTTAAATTGTCAAGGCATCAAATTCAATCACAGGAGTGATAAAAAAATATGAGTGCTAATATTGTTTTGAGGACAATTATTTTTTGAGCTACACTGGAATTCCAAGGATTGTGTGCGCTATATTTTGTCGGGAAATAGAGAGTAGCTAGGTCAAATGTTGGAAAGCGAACAATAATATGTTGTACATTTTGACAGTTGCATTCTTTAGGGATGTTTTATGGATGATTGAGGTTATCATGGTATGAAATGGAATTTAAAGGTCCAAGGAAGGTAAGGCCAGACATACACGTCATTTTTTTTTGAGAACAATAATGCAAGCATATGAATTAACTTAAATTTCTTTAAAATCAAGTTACAAAATTAGCATATCTCTGTCTCTCCCTCCAACCTTACTCCTACCTCGTGATCCCTTTCCCCGCTCTGCTTTAGGTACTCAACACCAATATTCTTGCGTCCACCTTGGCTTTCCAAGAGGATAAGATACGATTGTATGTTAATGTAGTTTTATGGCGATCTACGTTAGGGTAAGAAATTCGTTTTGTGGTTAAACTTTAGTTTTAAGAGTTAGCAGGTTTAGTTAGTGATTAGGGTAGAATATGTGTTCTGGAGTAAAGCTGCAACATGTTGTAAGGGAAAATAATACACCTTACTTATATCCTAGACAAATAAAATTACAATGAATAACAATCTAGTATAAGATGAATAGTTAAGATTGATAATTCTATTCAAATAAATGTTTGAGAGTTGGGGATTGATAACGAGTGAAATAAATGATTAGAATTTAAATAAACAAAATTAAGGTATTGAGCTCTAGCTTTAATGAAGATCTTAATATGTTGGATGGTTTCAATTGGTTCATCAATATGTTAAAAAATCAAGAGTTGTCAGGTGAATGCTTAACGATTGAGAAATTTATAGCTTCATGCTGTTCGCTTCTATGTTAAAATTGATCAACATGCATGTGGATACGGAACCTTCACATGGATGAACTTAAACTGTAAATATGTGTTTTTTTGTTTTTTGTTTTTTGTTTCTTTTGAAGTGTTTGAAGCATGCCAACTATTTGCTTTTGATAGGGCTGCTATTGCTAGATATTGTTTAGGAGCTTGCTAGGTTAGTAGCATGACCCTTTGGTTAAACTCTTGTTGATTCAATGGTTTTGGAATGTGAGAAAAACAAGAAGTAGATATGTAGTTACGATTAGGATGCAAATGTAAGTTGATAAGGTTTTGGAGATGATTTGAAATTAGGGCTTGGCTTAAATGCAACACCCTAGCATAGAAGTTAGTAATTTTCACTCTTTAGCCATCTTGTAATGGCTAGTTGGAGGAAGTTGGTAGGAACTCAATAAAATTTGAATTTTGAGAGTTTAGGGGTTATTTTGCATTAGTTTAATTTTGTGACGATAGATCTAAATATCAAATAGATAAAGAATCCAGACCGGTCCTTAGGAATATACATGATGCTGGAATTAGATAGGGATTGGGTTATTTGACAAATTTCACTCTAGAATATGTTGGTTGTACACTTATAATTGCACCAAGGATAATCATATCAAAATGAGCCCAAATTAAAGGGGAGAAGTGTAGGGTATTTATTTTTAACCATGGCATTTTATCCCTACTTTGACTTTCATATAAACTATAAAGATACTTATCAAAGTAAAACAAGCTCTCAACATAAAAGTAAATATTTAGGCATTGATAAAAATGATATAGAAAAATATATTAATTTTCTACACACTCATAATGAGTGCTCCATCTTGAAACTTGCAAGAAAAGAAATTTGCAATGATTAGTATTTGCCAAGTATTTAAAAACAAAACATTTACGATAATTGTTTACAATGTCAAATTATAAAAAGTAAAAATAAAGAGGATAAATGATTTTGTTTGGAAAAAAAAATGTGATTATTTTTGAAGTAGGAAAAATGATATTTGTCCATCTAGAATGGAAGATAATCATGAGCTAGTCGCTATAACCATATTCATCAAAGGAATGTAGTGACTTGACATGCCTTTTCTATTGGTTGCATACAAGAGATACAAAGAATTAGACGAGAGGAGAAAAAGATATGTAAAAGGATGTGATCGTATAAAGCACAATATCATATAAGAATGCAAATATAACATTGTGCAAGAAGCATTTAAAAAGATAATAAAATGTCGTTTAAAAAGTGAAAAGCATATGTAAAGAGAATGCAAAGTACCAACCAAAGTTGCTCCTAATATGGGGGCCAAAAATAACCATGAGTGCTATATAAGAAACATATAAACATAGATAAATGCAAATGATAAGCAATCATAAAGTCTAATAATCATAAACATGTGATTGTAATGTTAAGAAAATTGATGAACAATAGAAGTGATGGTATAAGCATAAAGTATACGAATCTGCTTAAAGGTACATGTGATTAACCATAAATCTAAAATAGAACATGGATAAACATATAGAACAACAATAAGAAATTAACACTCATTAACATAAACACATAACACTAGATGTACATGGAGAAACTCTTTCATGAAAAATCAACCATTAGAAGAGGCCAAGTTTGTATTAATCTAATATAAATGTTACATTAACACATCTAACTTTCTCCTTTCAAAATAATAGCATTTTGACAACATAATAATGTTCATTTACAAAAGACCCATGCATCTAGTGATCCAATTTATAGAGAACTAATGAGTGAATCATAAATGGTATCCCAAAACAAAACTACTAAAATCCATTGTATGGAAAAACCCAACACACCCATGGCCAAATTATTCAATACACCATAAATGATAACCAATAAGGATAACATCTTTGACCTATGTGAAGAGTGAATTTTTTTTTCCAAATACAATGCTTCATTTTCAAGCCATTATGCTATGTGGAACCACTTGTCATAACATAATATGCTACACTCTTCCACCTAGCATCTAAGAATAAGATTGTGTATAGTTGGAGACAAACCACCCCAGAACTTCCATTGTTATAAGTAATCTTCCCCTCAATGGCACTACAACTAACATCCAAGTTATAAGGAGAATAATGATAAAATAATAATCTTTCAACCAACATGAGTGTCTATGCTTATTCAAAGATAACTGGAGATCTAACATTAGTAAGGTTAATATCACTTTAATCCTAACACACTTTCATTTGATATTATACTTTGCAATGACATAAATAGAAACTATAAAACAAATCAAATACAAGATACAAGATCCATTGCATCCTTACACCAAGGGAACTTATCCATGCTCATTGGTTGCATAAGTGAATTTGCAACATTAACTAGAGTGTAAAATTTTTGAATCATGACTTTACCACTCTCAACCTCCCTCAACCAAAATGATATTGGATATCTATTTGCTTAGTACAAGCATAGTCCATGGGATTCTTGGCCAAACAAATAACACTTTGATTGTCACATCTATTCTAGAGCACCCTACAATCAAAACCAACTCTTCCAACTCTTGAACATACTCTATGAAACCATTTCATCTTCTTATGTGCATGCATAATAGCCATATATTTTTCTTTGGCAGTGGACAAAGCAACCATGAGCTACCTCTTATTCACCCATTTGACATCACCAAATAGAGAAAAAATATAGCCACTAGTGGACCTCTAACTATTCAAATCACTTGCCCAAACTACATCAACAAAGCTTTGTATGTCTAATAACTTCCCCAAAATCATTTTTGAACCATAATAACATAAGAAATAAAGCCATATATTTTGCTTTGGTAGTGGACAAAGCAACCACAGGATACCTCTTATTCACCCAATTGAAAACACCACCAAATAGAGAAAAAATATAGCCACACTTCCCCAAACTACATCAAAAAAGCCATGTATGTCCCATAACTTCCCCAAATAATTTTTGAACCATGATAACATAAGCAATAATTCCTTGCAAAAATTTAAATACCCTCTAACAAAAGTATGATTACCTCTACTAGGGCTAGATGTAAACTTGCTAAGAACTCACATTGCTTGGGAAATATCTAGTCTAGTACAAACTATTACATACATCATGTTACCAATAGCACTAGTATAAGACACATTGCAGATATCTTCAAAATTATCATTTAACTTGGGACACATATTCAATGAAATATTAGAGCCTACATATAAAATTATAATTATGGGTTAACAATCATGCATAACAAACTACTATAAAATAGTGTCAATATAGTTACTTTGATTGAGCCAAAGCTTTCTATGAGCTCAATCCTTGTTGATTTATATTTCCAAGATAAAATTTTCTATCCCCATATCCTTCATTTCAAATGATTCAAAAAGCTAAGTTTTAATCTCTCTATCCATCACCTTGCAATTACTAATAAACGTGTCAACATACAAGACAATAATTATAATCTGATGATCAATAATTTTAATATATATTCATCCTCTTCGCTTCTAACAAAACGGAAATTTAATGCAAAAACATCAAATGTATGATACCATATTTGAGGCTATTTTTTTTTTTATATCATATGACTATATTAATCTACAAACCAAAATTTATTTTCCTTGTACCACAAACTCATCGAGTTGTTTCATGTAAATTTTGTTTCCAAGATTTCCATTTAAGAAAGTACTTTCTATATCCATTCATTCTACTTCAAAGTTATAGGAAATAACAATAGAAAGTAGGTATATAATGGAAGACAATTTATCAATAGTAGAGAAAATTTCACCAAAATCAACTATCTCTTTCTAGGAGTAGCTCTTAGCCACTAACTTATCTTTACACATCTCTAACTTACCATCTACTTTATTTATTTTTGAATATCCACTTGCAATAATTGGTCTTCCTTCAAAAAATCTAGTAGATATTGTGATCAGGAGAAATATGCTAATCTAAAAATGTAAAACAAAGTAGAATGCAAGAGACGCAAATAACACCTAGCACCTCAAGATTGGGCTACGTTAAACACAAACAAAAAGGAAGATAAAGAGAACAACATATTATACCTTGTGTTGAGTTGATCCTTGGTTGGCCCTTGAAGATATTGTTGATGTGTGCTCCTTGGCTAAAAAACATGCAATGATAGTGGTAGATGATTGATTAATGGAGGTGGATGAGCGCAATAATGGATACTAAGATGTAAAATGCAATACTAAGAGGCTGTAATAAATGGCTAAAATGGCATGAAAGGCTTGAGAGCATAAGTCTGGTATGAATGCACTAAAATCACAAGCTCTAAGATCTAGATGCTCATAAATTCTAAGATACAAGAGTCAAGACCCTTTAATGAGTGAGAAGGGGGGTATTTATAGAAGAAGTTAAATTCTCTAGAGGATTCAAGGGTTAAGATTGAATCACCATGGCCAAGATGGAGGGCTATGGTGAGTTGAGGACTCACAAGCCCTCACATCTCGCCATGTGGCGGGTGAAGTGTCCAAAGGACAAGGTGAGATGGCAAGGGTACAAATGACATGGAAAAGACCATGTGGTCCCAAGGTACTTGCAAGTACCTTGGGATGAGAGAGGATTTCCCAAAAAAAGGTATTCCTTGGCCTCGTATGGGGCTGAAAGTGACAAGTGAGGATTTTTAGAAAGTCCACTTTTGTCACCATGGGGATTGGAGATGGCCTTGGAGAAACAAAAGTGAATTTTTAATTCACTTTTTGGAAGAAACCAATGGGTAAGAGAAGATTCCCCCAACAGGGGTCCTTGTCCCATGGGTATGATGTGACCTTTGAGAGGTCATGGGGAAGACAAATGCATGAGGGGGAATAAGTGTGAATTTTTAATTCACATGGGGAAGAGGTCAACCCAAAAAGGGTAAGTACCAAGAAGGTTAACTTAATGACATGCTAGAAAAGGTAAGTGATTGTGATTAGGATTGTGCAAACTAGTGATTAGGCTAATTAATGATGATTAGAGGCAAGCGAAGAGACATGAAGGATGTGACATTAATCTTAATTAAGGATATGCACATCTTAATGAAGGATTAATTAGATTAACCCAAATTAGTAAAAAGGTTATGGGAGATGGGACAATGAGAGAGAAAAAATGATTTTAAAATTGAAGAGGATAATTGACTAAATTAAATAAATTGATTCATTTATTTAATTTAGAGAGAAAATGGTAAAGGATTGGGAACCTTAGAAAATAGGTCAATATTAATTAAATATGTCATTTAATTGAATTAATATAGATGAATTATATAAAAAGGGTAAATTTGACCCAATATAAGTGGTCAAATTCAGATGTCTACATTTTTCCCCTCTTTGAGATGGTGTTACAAAGTAGCATCATTTCAAAGAAAAATAAAACATATCACCTAGAAGAAGATGGTTAGATTAAGGAAGATTCCCCAATCATTCAAGGAGTGACGAGGAGGAAAGATGATGGGAGTGGAGATGAAGATTAGGGATTGAGGATGCCCCCTCGAGAGGAAATGCAGGTTTAAGAGAACACGGGTGTACTCTCAAAATGGATGAGAGGATGCAAGGGTAGATGGGGAAGATGATGGAAAATGATGGATGAGAGAGGATGATGATATGAAGAGATAAAGGTAAGCACAAATGGATTCCAAGACAAATATGATGTTGCCCCAATCAAGCTACAAGCCAAAATGGACTGATGGTTGATGGAGTGTTGTTGATAAAGGAAGGATACAACTCAAAAAAATACAAGGATAGGGAAGGATACTTCCTGATGAGAGTGTTGTGGACGAGTGAAGGAAACATCCTAAAACAACACCATAGGATAGGGAAGGATACATGATGATGATGATAGTGTTGTTGATGAGGGAAGGATACATCCCAAAAAAACACAAAAGGATAGGGAAAGATATATCCCGATGATGACGATGATGATTGGGTCAAGGCTTGCAACAAGGCTAGGAACAAGACCAAGGGTGTGATTAGATGATTTGTGCTAGATTGAATGGATTATGATTGGATGAAGATGCAAGATGGTTAAAATGAATGAAGAGGATGGAGGTAAAGATGCAATGCAATGGAAGAGCAAGTTGCCATTTTTGGAGCATTGAGTTTTTCTATAGCATAAGACACCAGGTGCCATGGTATGTGGAACCAAGGCGGATTAGTGTCTAATGCATACACAAACACAACAAACAAGAAGGCTATCCCAATACCCCAAAGTTGCGACGACTTCGGTCGTGCTAAGTATTGAAATAACCATAAGCACAAAAGGATGTCCCAGTGTAACGCAAGACCTCAGGGGTCTTGGTGGGTACTACGCGGGACAACCAGGAAAACAATAGACAACAGAAAAATCAAGATATGTCCCTATTTTAACTAGTCAAAACACACCATAATATGAGAGATTATGGCGGCCTTGACGAGTGATGACAAGGAGCTCAAATGATGAACAAAAACCAAAAGTATCAAAAGATTGCAATCAATTTCAAAACATCTTTTGCCATAGGATCAAGATGATGGATGGGATTGATGTGGTATGTTAGGAAGGATACATCCTATGGAGACCAAAGATGGAGGATAGATTGGTTGATTGACATGATGCAGGATATCTAAAATCGATTAAACCTCGTGACACAAATGGATTCTATTTATGAGGTACCATCAAGATAAGGACATACCTTGACAACAAGACACAAGACTGACTCACCCTAAAGACCTAGGGGCTCAGGGGTTGATGAAAGATCAACCTTGCCTATGTGAAAGCGTAGAGCCCTCGTAGTTCAGGAAAAGACCATGATAAAAGTGGAAAGAGGACGATGAAGACAAATGATGGAAGAAAATGATCAAACAGATTGACCACAAAACAAAAGACAAAGGAAAGCCCCTGGGGCAGATCAAACTATCAGCCTTGCCAATGTGCAAGCGTAGGGGCAACATAGTTCGAAAAGGACCAAATACCAACGATGATTAAGATCGAAAAGTGGACAAATGGTGATGGATAATGAAGGACAAAGTGCCTCAGGGGCAGATCAAGTGATCAGCCTTGCCTACATGAAAGCGCAGGGGCAACATAGTTTGCCAAAGACAAACCAAAAAAAAGGACAACAAAAACAACAACCTCGGGGGTAGATAAGCTGATCGGCCTTGCCTACGTGAAAGCATAGGGGCAACGTAGTTCACCACAAGGCCAAAGACATATGATGGAAGATGACAAGACAAACAAAAGACAGATCCCTAGGGGTGGATCAAATGATCAATCTTTCCTATGTGAAAGCGTAGGGGCAACATAGTTCGACAAAAGGCCAAAGACAAACAACGGATAAGAGATGATGAGATGACCCTGATAAATGGATAAAACGATGGAGCAGATATGATGAGCTAGGATAGGCCGTGTAGATGGGATGGTTGATATGTTGGATGTGGGTTATGTGAAGCTTAAGGATGAGATAGTTATCCAAATCATGGAAAGATGAAGTGGGAGGATGAGATGATGGATAGATGAATGACAAAAAGTGATGAGATATTAGGAAGATGTAGGAAATAGATAGAAGTGATGATAGTGAGATAGCATGGCATTGGATTGCATGGGGGTAGCCTATAGCTAGATACCAATGACAAGGGATTATGAGATGGAAGGAAAATAGAGGTAAATGGATGGATTGATAAATATGGGGAGATAAGAAGATGCTAGGATAGGTGGATAGAGGTAACCGGATTTGGAAGGACGGAATGGATTATTGGATGGAAAGATGGATGGGCGAGATAAGGATAGAAAGATGGAACATGACTAGTGGATGGGTAGATAGGAAGATGAGGATTTGGTAGATGGAAGGGATTACTGGATGGATGGATGGATGATGTCTCCAAGGACTCTATCACAAATAAGGAGATGCCCCCACTCTAGATATGTCATGCGTGACGAGGCAAGAGAGATAACAGGATGGGTGGATAAGGGAGTGATATGGACATAGATAGGAGATATGGGTAAGGAAGGGATATGGGGGTTGGAATGATGGATGGATGATGAAGGTAGATGGATATAGATAATATGCATGGATCAAAAAAGTAGATGGGGAGGATAAGGAATATGATGGTGTATGGATGAGGGGAATATATGCCAAGAGGTGTCCAAAGAAAAGTATATATATTTTCCCCTATCTAGGGCAAGATCACAAGGAAGATGGAGGGACTAGATACAAATGGGATATGATGGGTAGGATGTAGGAGATGGAGGAAAGGGATGCGTAGGTACAAGCTGCCCCTGATTGCGGAAGTAGATTGGATGAGGGATTTACGCATGATGCCTTTTTTCCAGGTTTTCATCATGGTACTTATCCAAGACGCTTGTTTGCCAAGTTTTCACCATTGGACGAATTATTTTCTCTTAACTATTTTCTTTTTTCTTTCTCTTTTTTATTTTTTTTGAATTTTCTGACTTTTTGGGACTTTTTAGATATAAATACAAATGGAGATGCGAATGGATTTGGAAGACATATGATAAAAGGGGATGGATGAAGGAATCAAGCATCAAGTTCCATATGAGGTAAAAAGTGCCCATGTGTAAAGTGACCACTGGATGTTGGTACAACCTTATTAGGATGGACAAATTATGCAAGAGGATGGATTAAAGGGATTTGATGGGGGAGATATGGGGGATAGTGGATGAGGTGTTGGAAAGTGTAGAGATGGAATGATGGAGTGGATGTGTGATGGGGAAAGGTGTTCAGGACCAACATTGGTACATGTGCTGGATGTGAAATGATAGGAGGGTTGATGGATGGAGAATGTGGAGATAATGGAGGCGTTGGGATAGTGAATTTTGGGACATAGGGACCCAAAATAGATGTGGGCGAAGGAGGAGTTGAATGATTTTTTGGTGGATTAGCAACTTTGGATGTCGTTACAGATTTGTCATTCGAAGGTATGACATTTTTCTTTGGGATCCACATGGTTTTGATTTTTTCTTTAGTGGGCCTTTGTGGCCGTTTGGATTGATTTGGATTTTGGATTTGATTTTTCTTTTTATCAACATGTCTTTTGAAGGGGACCTGAGGAGCTTTAGATTCATGTGGACATCTAGCTATATACATTTTTGCATTGGCATCCAAAGTGCTTGTAGTAGCAATGGCAGGAGGCGATGGATGATGCAGAGAGGACGTGGATGGAGTGATAAAGGTAGGCTTTTGATGATGATGTGTGGATGAAGGATGCAAGATATCATGCATGGTTGGGTGCCTTTGTTGATCTTGATTAGGAGTTATGAAGTTAGAATTCCTATGCCGTGGATTAGGGATAGGTGATTTTGGGATATAAGGACCCAAAATAAACTATGTATATGGAGGATGTGTGAAGTTTGGTGGAGGAATATAAGGACCCAAAGTAGATGCAGTGGATGGTGGATGAATGATGGTGGATGGAGGGACATAAGGACCCAAAATGGACTTAGAGGATGAAGGAGGAAGATGGACAATTTTTTTGAGGTAATATGATGGAGGAGGGAGGATGGCGGCAAATGATTTGGTAGAATGATGGGAAGTTCTTTTCATTTCTTTGGAAGAGGCTGTTAGAATCCAAGATCACCTGCATGCAAATGGATACCTGTCACATGCAAAAGACATGCAAAACCAAGAAGATGTTCTGCAAACCTCAAAGTGTAAAATGCATTATCAGAATCTCAGTTATTACAAAGAGATCAATCCTTATGAAGGAGATCAAGAAACCCTAAAAGGGAAACCCTAAATGAAACCCTAGTGTGCACACTTAATAATTAATAAATAATTATTAATGCGCCTAAGTTTAGCTTAAGCAACTAGAGGAATAAGTGACTTAATTAATTAACCAGTATGATGTAATTAATTAAGCGTAATAAATTATTACTCTAACACCCCCCCTTAAGATGAACTTAGGAAGAAGCTAAAACACTAGAATAAGATGCATGTAAGAAAAGATGGGTCCCGGCAACTAGGCCTGATCAGGTACCCATTTACAAATGCAAGAAAGAGGTAGAGGAGGAAAACCCAGTGGGACAAAACCCCCCTACAATGATATGACATGCTGCAAAGAAGCACTGGAAGAACACTGTAGAGTAACACTGGAACCGCAATCTGGCAAGCAAGGAAAGATACTGCTGTCTACAAGAAACCATATCGGAATCATAATCATGCAACAGCAGACCCGATGCCACGGAACACTCGAAAACTCCAAATGGGAACAACTCTGGAATCTATGAAGCAGCAGTCGATTATTAAATGATGTATCACTGAAAATGAAGTGCAAAGATGCAAGAGGCACTCTCCCAACTGCCAAAATATCCAGGTAATCTCCAAAACACCCATCGGGCCAAATCTGGAATAATGAAAAACCTGGGACAGATACAGAAAAAAGTGCATGGACAACAACATAGAGCTCTGATACCATGTTAGAATCCAAGATCACCTGCATGCAAATGGATACCTGTCACATGCAAAAGACATGCAAAACCAAGAAGATGTTCTGCAAACCTCAAAGTGTAAAATGCATTATCAGAATCTCAGTTATTACAAAGAGATCAATCCTTATGAAGGAGATCAAGAACCCCTAAAAGGGAAACCCTAAATGAAACCCTAGTGTGCACACTTAATAATTAATAAATAATTATTAATGCGCCTAAGTTTAGCTTAAGCAACTAGAGGAATAAGTGACTTAATTAATTAACCAGTATGATGTAATTAATTAAGCGTAATAAAATTATTACTCTAACAGAGGCTTGCTTAGGACGGATGGAGGCTGTACCAACATTTTTGGATTGTGATTCTTGGGAGATATATCCAAGACCTTGTGTACCTGGATGTTCTTTGACCTGGATGGGTTCTAAAGTACCTTGCTCATGAAGGCCTAAACCTTTTCCTTGATAGTTCATGTTCTTGAGCATGTGATCTATGGTAGGATGCTTATTATTTTGTAAGCATGATGTGAGTCTGTTAGTAGGTGGAGCAGGAAGGGTGGTGCACACACTTTTTTTTTCTTCTGTAAGGAGACCACCATGGATGAGTGTAATGTTACCAAGGTGATATAAGGGTGGCGTTGGGATGACAAGGCTAGGCAGTGATGGAGGATCATGCAATGGAGACGAGGAGATAGTAGCATCTTGATCAGGAGGAATGAGTGATAAGGGATCGAGAGAGGAATTAGATGGTATGACAGGATCCAAATTTGTGGTAGTGGTTGATAAGGGCTCATGAGATGGCATGAATGGATCTTGGGTGCGAAGGGGATCATGGGATGGGGTAGATGAGCTAGAGTGATCTTGAGATGGAGTATATAGGATGGTAGGATCAAGATTCAATTGAGGAAAGGAAGAGTGAGATGAGATGGATGAAGTACTATGATCTTGGTATGGAGTGGATGGGATGGTAGGATATGGATTTGGAGGAGGGGATATGCTTTTATACTTTGGATCAAGCCCTTGGCATGGCTCATCATGTGTGGGAGGCACGATAACGGGGGATTGTTGGAGGGACTCCTTAGGTGGGGGAGATAGGAGGATGGAGGAGTCATGAAGGTCATGGGATTGAAATTTGGTAATATTAAGACTAGGAGTGGATTGGATGCCTCCAATGGATTGGGTGGATCTAGAAATAGAAGATGGGGATTCAATGGATTGATGGGTTTGATGGGCTCAATCATTTGGATGGTGTCAGGAATGGTAATGGGAGTGATAGGTGTAGGATGGAGGAGGGCCTCATCACTAGTGAATGTACATGATAGAGTGGGAGGGAAATGTGTCTCTTCTGTCATGATTTCTTGGGTGACATTTGGAAGGGATGTAGGATTAGGTAGGGTGATGGGAATGGATGGAGGACTAGGATTAAGGATTGGTGGATTAGGATTAGACGTGGGGTTGGGATTGGATGGAGGAATATGAGTGGTTGGAGGACTAAGATTAGGGATTGGTGAATTAAGATTAGATGATTGAATGGGACTAGATGGAGGACTAGGGGGAGATGGGGGATTAGGGTCAGGGATTGGTAGATTAGGATTAGAGGGAGCATTAAGATATAATGCGGTAAAGGGGGGGAGACGCAAGAGGATGCAGATGATGAATTAAGATAAGATGATGTGGATGCTAGATTAGGTTGGGAAGATTGGGATGGTGGGTAGTAGTAGGAAGATGTGGATGAAATATTAGGATGAGAAGATTGGGGTGATGGATAATAGTAGGAAGATGTGGGTGATGGATTAGGATGGGGAGATGTGGGTGGCAGATTCTCATAGGAGGACATGGATGGAGGATTAGGATGGAAAGATGTGGAATTAAGGTAAGGATATTGGGATGGGGGATTGTGATAGGAAGGTGTGGATGTTGGATTAGAATAGGAAGATTGAGGAGGTGGACTACCATATGAAGACATGTATGATGGGTTGGCATAGAAGGATATGGATGATGGATTAGGATAAGAAGATTGAGATGGAGGATTAAGATAAGAGGAATATTGGGATGGTGGATTATGATAGGAATGCATGAGTGTTGGATTAGGATGAGAAGATTGGGATGGGTGATTATGTTGGGAAATCTGCCTCAACTTTTTGGTCAATCCATTTGAAGACAGGCATTTTCTCTCCTTTTCGGGCATTTACCGCCATACTGTGAGCCACCCTGTTCGGCAGTTGGGTGGTGTTACCACCTTACCGCGGTGGTCTTCATCCTACCTGGTGGTGGCATAGTGAAGTGGTGGTGGTCTGGAAGACTCTTACCTCCTTATCGCGGAGGTGGCTCGATGGTGGCGAGGCAGTGTGGTTAGCGGCGGGCTGAGAAAAGGCTTACCACCTTACCGCAAGGTGGTCTGGTCAGTGCCGAGGTAACACGGTGAGTGGCGTTGTCGGCTGACAGTCTAGCGATGGTTACCGCCCTACCGCAGTCTATGCTCGGTGTGACCGCAGTGGTCGCAGTGAGACCGCTGGCGGTCTTCCAGAGCGGTCACCGCTCTATCGCGGGGTGACCTGGCGATCTCTGCGGTAGCGCGGTGAGACCGCTAACGGTCTGGATGAGCGGTTACCTCCTTACCGCAGAGGTTTGGTGGTCTGGGTGTGGGAGCATGGTGAAGTTGTGATGGTTAGTGCTCGTGTTTACCGCCTTATCGCGAAGGCTTGTTCCTTAAGCCGTGGTGATGTGGTTTGACCATTGATGGTCTGCGATATGGTTACTGCCATACCACGATGGGAAAATCCAAGCCCAGCAGTAGTGCAGTTGGATATAGAGGTTTTTGCAGGTAGTTATCACCATACCATGAGGTGGGCCAGACTAGGTAGTGGTGGTGTGGTGAAGTGAAGGGTGAGCTTGGTTGAGCTCACCGCTTTACCGCAGTTGGTGGTGACGAGTTCGACGGTGACGCAGTAGGAGCTCAGATGAGCTCGAGGTAGAGTTTGACTGAGTTGGACTCGGTGTGAGAGTGGTAGTCGAATGACAAGAGGACACGTGGTAGGTTGGTAGCGTATGATTGGCCAAAGACCAAAACAATGATAGGTAGTTATTGCAGGCTAATTCCTAGCTAGAATTGGAACCCGATTAAGGCATGGATTGAATGCCTAGGCGGCTTGATGCAATTTTGTGGAGATCAAATGCGTGCTTTGCTGTTCGATGCATGAACCTGAGGGTCAACGATTGGTTGGGTCATTGAATGTGATGTATGGTTCAGTTAGAGAGATACATTATGATAAAACCAAAAGGTGATGAGAATGAGCCGTCGACAGAGAGAGGCATGAAGTTTGTTTGTGCAGTATGCTAAGGCATTGCAACTGTGAACACTCTGTCTCTTGGATCTGAATGATGTGAACCTTTGAGGCTAGAGGCTGGGTTGGCCGAGAGGCTGGCTAAGACAGTCATTTCTAAGGATTTGAAGGGAATCTATGTAGTATGTCAGCTAGATGACATTGGAACTACACGATGGTTCTGGTTTTGTGTCGCCTGCTATTCTCTAGATGAACAAGATGTGACTCTTGTATAGGCTATGAGCCTGAGATTGTATTGTAACTATTTTTTGTTGCTGAATAATACAATGGCTCGATCTTTAGAGTGTGGGGTTTTTTACCTGAAAGGGTTTTCCCCACGTATATTTGTGTGTCATCATTTTGTTTTTCATGGTTATCTATTTGTGTTGAATTTGTTATTGTTTTGCATTTACTTTCCTCAGTAGGATCAATGGGGGATTCACTGTGCCTGTTTCTGCTTTATGGTATAGTTGTTTGTGTTTTTGATGTGATTTTGAATTGAAATCACTAAGGCATTGTTGTCTTAGATGCCAATCTTGATGACAGACCAGACTCCGTATCACTAACAAGTGGTATCAGAGCTAGCAGCTTGTTGCTCTTGATACCAACAAGTGGTATCAGAGCTAGTTGAAGGAGGTTGAGGCTTGATGATACCAACTAGTGGTATCAAAGTATTCTCCTAGTTGTTGAAGTTCTAGGTTTTCTCTTGTGCTGATTTGTTAGCCTAGCAAGCTTGAGGAAGTCTAGAAAAATCGGTTGGTGATTGATCCTTCATTGAGTGGAAGTGTGTGCTTCTTTTATTCAACACATAGTTTGAAAGACACTGGAGATGACTGGAGTTGGTCATGTTGTGGCAACATGGTCTGAGGCTCCTGGCTCATAGCAAAAGTTCCTGATGCAAAGGGCGTGAGAAGTGCTTGTGGTTGTGTTGCAACAAAGCGTGGTGTTCATACTGGGTGTCTATGTGAGAGGCTCCTGGGTACTATGGACTTGCTTGTGCTGCTAATCAACTATGGAGAGTTGTACTTGTGCTGGGTATTTTTGACTTAGCACTGAAGGCAGTTTCTCTGATGCTCTGATTGCATGGAAGCTATGAAGTGACCTTGGTGGTCTGCAACTTCTGGATAGCCTGGCTCTCCCTTTTTCTAGTGCATGAGTGATGGTGTTGGAATTGGTCTGAAATGGACCTGCTGTTCCTGTGTGCATGTTTCTTGCACTTGCATGGCTCAGATTCATATCTTTTGCTCTAACAGTTTTCTGTAGATTTTCCTAAAAAGTCTATGATGCATTTTCATGTTCTTTCATTATTCTGGTTAACCATGATGGTTGTGTGCAGACTCCTGAGTCGTCCAGATGAGCAATGAAGATGGAGATGCATGGGTGTTTTATAAACACTGTGGTTTTGCAGGTATTACACGGTTAAGATAAAACTTGCGTTGTGTGGAGCTGTTGTCTGCTATTTTCCAGATCTTGGCTTTTGGGGTGTGACTAGATGAGATAGCTGCAGTTTGACTTGTTTGGAGGAGGTGTGATGTCTTCTCTGCATGGGAGTGTTGGTATGTGTTTTACTCATTCAACATTCCTATGGTGTGTGCTTAATGGTTGCTTGGACTATGGTGCTTGAGTTGTGGACATGATTGGAAAATCAGATCTGGTCTTTGATCTGGTGTTTGAGTCATGGTTGTCTACGTGGTTGTTCCTCTTGTTTATCTCAATTTTGTAGTTTCCAGTGCGATGATATATTTGCAGTTGTTGAAGTGGATATTCGAGTTGTGTGGCTAGTGGATTAGCTACCCATTGACTATAGTGAGACAACTCGAGAGTGGACTATCAATATCCACTTGATTGCTTTTGTGTTGTTGCAAATCTATTAGCTGACCTTGTCTGTGGTCACTTGTGCATTGGCGTGTCTATTTTGAGATGAGAAGGTGAATGGAATTCTGAGTACCTGAATAGTCAGTTATGGGGACCTATAGTATGAGTAGTCACATTGTCATGAAGAGCTTGCTACACTGGTTAGTGTAAGCTTTTGACAGTGATGGTGTGGTCAGTCATGGTGCTTGGAAAGCTCGGTGTCACGTTGCAGTGGGAGCTTTAGCAATGACTGGTGTTCTTCTTTGGTGTTGTAGAAGAGTTCTTTCATATCTGCATGATCACTATTTGAAGATGTGCAACATCTTGGAGCTATGGAAGACATTGTTATTTTTGGTTGAGTTGCTGGTGGTGCTTGACAGGTGATGTTGGTTTTGGTTTAGAGTTGTTTGCTTTATGCCATGGTTACTCTTTCTTAGAGTTTTGGAATTTTTATTTGCTCTTGAGACCATAGCTTGTTCACTTGAAGCATGGTATCTCCGAAGGGGGATGTGTAGATCATGGTGTCATGCTAAGCTCCCATATTTTTGGAGCTTTGACAGTGGTCTAGGGTTTCTCTATGTTTTGAGTGCATTGGTCACATGCTGGTGACTTCATGGTTGCTACAGTATTGCAGATTGGAGTCAGCATGAGATGACAGGTTTCTAATACTCATGGATGCATGGAGAATAAGGTGAATATGGAATTCTTATGAGAATGTTGTTGTTACAACTAAAAGTCTGAGAAGCCTGCACCTTGGTTGAATGTGAATTCAACAGAGACCTTGAAGGAGAATGCTCTTGGGTAAGTCACGGTGACTTGTATATCTTGAAGGAGCATGTTTTATTTTCTCCTTGGTTTGCTCGGTAGTGTTCCTATGAAAGGTATTTTCCCATTATACTTTTTAGGTGTGTTATGCTTTATCCTTCATTGGTATGAATCTTGAGTTGCTGTTTTAAGATTCTGGAGGATTCATAATGGAAGATGGATAGCATTGTGTATCTCCTTGTGCTTTTGAGGACTGTCAGGAGATGGTGTATGGGTTAGTTTGATCTTCTTGATGCTTACATCCATGGTACAATTGGGTGCTTTTAAGGATTTTCCCTTTAGGATGTGAAGAAGATCATACTTGTCACAGCTGACATTTAGAAGGGTTTGTAGAAGGGCATGTTTTGATTTGATGTTTCTCTCTAATTTGGTCTTGTTCTTCCTGTTTGTTTCATATGAATTTAGATGTTTTTGGAGTCATGATGGTCACTGTTTCCTGTGGTCATGTGTTTTTCACGTTGATGATGACGCGAGGGGTTTTCCTTCTTAAGTCAAATATGGAACCTTGGAAGAACAGTGGATGATTGATGAGAGAAAATTTTCTTGCAGCAAGAGGTTACAGGTTGTGCAGATCAGAGTGGGTGTCCCTTGGAACTACATGATTAATTTATTCTATATGTAGGGGCTAGTGGACTTGGTATGCCTGGATCATTTGTGATGGTGCTTTGTTTGCACTCATCTGGACAGTGCCCTTGTAGTGGGAGTACCTGGATGTGTTTGGTCTACGATTGGTTGACACAGGGTGCTTGTTTGCTGCTGAGATGGGTGGTTTTATGATGGCATGAGTCTGATGCTGGTTAACATACCTTTGAGGTATGGGTGATTGTACGGACTAGCATGAGTTGTGGGTGCTATGTTCATCCATGTGGGTTTGATCAGTTGGATGAGGGCAGTCAGTTTTGTGGTTGCTGTTCTAGTTGATGGTGTTTCTTGTTCTGGAGAATTGCGGTCTGTGTCCTATTTCCTGTGCTCATGTTGGTGCCTTGTTGTTTGCTATTGTAGTGCTTTATCTACCTAAAGGATCAATTGTTTTCATTCTTGAGACTGGTGCATATACACCTTGGCTTGTTCCTTTTCCTATGCTGGATGTTTGGAGCGGTTGCCTGAGATGGTGGACATTCTAGATGTCAATTGCAGGGGTCTTGGTTGGAGCATAAGAGCTTGGTTTGGTCCTTGTTCGGGTCTTTGGAGGAAGTCTGAAAGTCTTCGACAAGTGGGAGATTGTTGGGAAATCTGCCTCAGCTTTCTAGTCGACCCATTTGAAGATAGGCATTTTCTCTCCTTTTCGGGCATTTACCGCCATACCGCGGGCCACCCTGTTTGGTGGTCGGGTGGTGTTACCACCTTACCATGGCAGTCTTTATCCTACCTAGTGGTGGTGCATTGAAATGGTGGCGGTCTGGAAGACTTTACCTCCTTACCATGGAGGTGACTCGATGGTGGCGAGGTAGTGCGGTTAGCGACGGGCTAGCGGAGAAAAGGCTTACCCCCTTACCGCAGGGTGGTTTGGTCGGTGCTGAGGTAACACGGTGAGTGGCATTTTCAACTAGCGGTCTAGTGATGGTTACCGCCCTACTACAGTCTGTGCTTGGTGTGACCGTGGTGGTCGCGGCGAGACCGTTGGCGGTCTACTAGAGCGGTCACCTCCCTACTGCGGGGTGACCTGGCAATGTCCGCGGTAGCACGATGAGACTGCTGATGGTCTGGATGGGCAGTTACCTCCTTATTACGGAGGTCTAGTGGTTTGGGTGTGGTAGCACAGTGAAGCCGTGACGGTTAGTGCTGGTGTTTACCACCTTACCATGAAGGCTTGTTCCTTAAGTCGCGATGATGCGGTTTGACAACTGATGGTCTGCGATATGGTTACCGCCATACCACAATGGGAAAATCCAAGCCTAGCAATAGTGCGGTTGGAGGTCGAGGTTTGTGTAGGTGGTTATTGCCATACCATGAGGTGGGCTAGACCAAGTAGCGATAGTGTGGTGAAGTGAAGGGTGAGCTCGGTTGAGCTCACCGCTTTACCGTGGTTGGTGGTGACGAGCTCGACGGTGACGTGGTAGGAGCTCGGATGAGCTCGGGGAAGAGTTTGACCGAGTTGGACTCAGTGTCAGAGTGATAGTCAAATGAGAGGAGGACACATGGTAGGTTGGCAACATCTGATTGGCCAAAGATCGAAACAGTGATAGGCAATTATTGCAGGCTGATTTCTAACTAGAATTGGAACCCGATTAAGGCATGGATTGAATGCCTGGGTGGCTCGATGTAATTTTGTGCAGATCAGATGCATGCTTGGCTATTCGGTGCATGAACCTGAGGGTCAACGATTGGTTGGGTCATTGAATGTGATGTATGGCTCAGTTAGAGAGATATATTATGATAAAACCAAAAGGTGATGAGAATGAGCCATAGACAGAGAGAGGCGTGAAGTGTGTTCGTGTAGTATGCTAAGGCATTGCAATTGCGAACACTCTGTCTCTTGGATCTGAATGATGTGAACTTGCAAGGTTGGAGGCTAGGTTGGCCGAGAGGCTGGCTAAGACAGTCATTTCTGAGGAGCTGAAGGGAATCTATGTAGTATTTCAGCTAGATGACATTGGAACTACATGATGGTTCTGGTTTTGTGTTTCCTGCTATTCTCCAAATGAACAAGATGTGACTCCTATATAGGCTATGAGCCTGAGATTGTATTGTAACTATTTTCTGTTGCTGAATAATACAATGGCTCAATCTTTTGGAGTGTGGGATTTTTTACCCGAAAGGGTTTTCCCCACGTATATCTGTGTGTCATCATTTTTGTCTTTCATGGTTATCTGTTTGTGTTGAATCTGTTATTGTTTTGAATTTACTTTCCTCAGTAGGATCAATGGGGGATTCACTGTGCCTGTTTTCGCTTTATGGTACAGTTGTTTGTGTTTTTGATGTGATTTTGAATTGAAATCACTAAGACACTACTGTCTTAGATGCCTCTCTTGATGACAAACCGGTTTCCTATCCCGAACAAATTAAGGTAGAGATATTGGGATTTTTGATGGTGGTAAGGATAAGAGTATGGGGATGGTGGATTACTATAGGAGGATGTGGATGGATAGGATAGAGGTGGACAGGGAGGACATGATGAATATGTAGATGGTAAGGATACTGGATATCCCTTGTCAAGGGTAGCATAAGGACTATTATTAGATGCAGATGAAGGCATGGAGGGATAGTTTAGAGAAGTAGTTGGATTTTGAGGGACGATTGAAAAAAGCTTGCTAGAAATGATAGCATCAAGGGGATCTATATTACTCTCTTCGTGATCAACAATACTTTCGTTATCGTCATCAACGTAGTTAGGATTTCCCTTGACTACTATTATCAGTTGTGTGGTAAGAGGATAAGGATTCATGACGTTAGAGGAAACATATATGGATTGAAAAGATGGGAATAGATGGTTAGAAGGATATAATAGATGATGAAAAGATAAATAGGATGGATTGGAGGATGAAGGAAGAAGATATCTTTTGATATCGAAAGACGGATGAAAGCTCAAATCAGGATTCAGGGTAAGCTCAGATGGAGATTTAATAAAAGGTCAGATTAGGATGATTGGATGATGCGATGGGATTAATTCTCGCGATCAGATTTGATTATCAAAGGATGATCACGACATTGAATCTACTTCGAGATATAAGTAGATTGATTGGGTCGAAGGTGATTAGATAGGGATGTGATTGGATTAGATTGGATAAAATCTATTGATGATACAATTGACAAGATCGAATAATGGATCATATAGGATGATGAAAGGGGGTCTAAACGAAGTTTAGAGATTACCTTGGGTAACCTAGGGTACTGATTGATTGGATTAAAGGATAAATGGATGATTGTGGCACCAAATCCACCTTGATATTGAAAGCAAATTGATTGAGCCGACGACGATGATTGATTGACTCAAGACAGATGAAAATTCTAAGCAGATCTTGATGATGACGATCAAATTTAGAAACCTAAGTCAATTTGGGTAATAACATCAAACGAAGTTCAGAGGATTTTGATGGGGAAAGTGATGATGGATATGTAACCTAGAGTCGTTCTAAGATGTGTTTATTTGATTTGATGATGAATGAATGACCTGCAAATGGACTAAAGCTCATATTAGGATTGGATTAAGGCTCAGATTGGGATTGAATCAGAGGATAATTTAGTATTGATTCTAAACCAAGTTCAGGGGTTTTAACTAGAGCACGCAAGGTGTTGACAATCAGATTTTTGCTAGATTTGGTAGTTCTAAAAAATTATCAAATTTTGCCATTTTAGGAAACTTCATAGGGATACCTTTGAGAGTCCCATTTTTCCCCAAAAAATTACCCAAAAATAAGGTAGGATGAATTTCCAACTAACATCTTGAATCTGAGACATGCATTCCGAGTTATTAATGAAAAATGATTTAAAAATTGGAAAAAAACATTAAATTATGATTTTGAGGGTCAAGATGAAAGTTTGAGGCCTCAAAAATGTGCCAAAACAGGGTCCAATCGACTCAAAGTTATTGAATATCCAAATTCCACCTCATAATGCAACCACCTGTCAAATTTCAGCCCAATCGGACACCCGAGTCAAAAGTTATGGCCTCTGGAAGTTTCTGCATAAAAATCAAAATCCTCAAAATGAAGTCTAGATGATTGAGGATGATGGACACACGATCTAAGGGGATTCCAAGATACTTTCAAATTATTCGACTAATGAAATGATGAGAGTTTTAGATGAGAAGGATGACGACGAGATCTTTCGTTTGCGATGAATTCCTCAGAGAACAAGAAGGCTGTCAGTCACTTGTCTAAGGATAGAGATGCCTGTCCAAAGGGGCAGGGACACCTGTCTAGAGTAAGGTCGCCTATCCAGGGTAGTGTCACCTGTCCAAGGCAAGGTCACCTATCCAGGGAAGGTATTCCTGTCCAAGGGGGTAGGGACGCTTGTCCAATGGGGCAAGGATGCCTGTCCAGGGCAGGGACACCTATCCAATGGGGTAGGGATGCCTGTCCAGGGTAGGGACGCCTAAAAATCCTCTAGACAACTGAATGATGTTAAAAAATGGACAAGTAGACTATTGAAATAGGTGAACGATCACATGAAATGGGTGAATGGATACTTAGAATGGATGAACAAGTGGCTGGGATGGGTAAACGGGTACCCCAAACGAGGGAACAACACTCAGAACGGGAAAATGGGTTGCCGGAACGGGTGAACGGCTTTATGGAACAAGTGAATAGCTGGTTGGAAAGGGGAAATGATGCTCAGAATGAGTAAATGGATATCCAGAATGGAGGGATGGATGGTTAGAATAGGTAAACAAGTACCCCAGATGAGGGAACAACACTCAAAATGAGAAAACAGGTTCCTGTAATAGGTGAACGACTAGCGAACGGGGGTTGCAAAAGGCTGTTTGGAAGGGCAGGATTACCCCTTTAGGGGAAGGTCACCCCTTTTGGGAAATTTCACCCAAACTTAGGGCAAGGTTTCTACTTTTGGGCAAGGTCGCCCAAACATAGGGCAGGGTCGCCCAAACTTATTACAGGGTCGCCGAAATAGTGGGCAAGGTCGCCCAAACAAGAGAAACTACCAGAAGTTTGACCTAAAACAAGGTAAAGAACAACTGAAATAGGGAGGCAAGGTCGCCTCTTTATGGAAAGGTCACCCCTTGAGGGCAAGGTTGCCTCTGTATACTATTCTGAACCTAACTTAGTCAAAAATAGTGATGACAAATGATGAAAACAACAAGTAAAAGGCCAAAACTGACTGACAAATACTGGTTTTTCACAAGAAAAAACTTCAAACAACACAAGACTAGTTCTAGTGTTAAGGGTATGGTCAACATAGTCCTCTATCTAGGCTAAACAAGGTTGCTAAGGGAATCCCCGATATACACATGGTACGTGGGGCCCAAACTGTGAACACCAATCCATCACAAGCATGAGTCAGGAGCAACCAACAAGAGATTGGGAGCTTAGAAGAACTCTTCACGTCTATTTAGGTATCACCCTAGCTTCGACGCTCTGTCAATTATGATGTGACTAGATTGAGGTATAAATTTTGCCTCCCCCCTTTATATACCCTGTTGGTACATGTGGTTGGGATCGTCCCTTGGGGTGATGAAATCCCAAGCAAGTCCCTCCCTCTAATAAAATAAAAATAGGGTAAAATAACTAAGTGGAGCATGATTTCTCTTCACCCAAGATCGCCAAATGGCGCAAGGGGATTGGATACGTCAGTAGTCCACTCCAAACACAAAAAATAAATTCTTTGAATCTTGAATTAGTCCTGCATTCCTAGTTTAAAGAAAACAAAAGCACAAGACCAATTAAACACAATTTCTCCACCTACAACACACTTGTCAGTAGTTTTGTTTTCTGTCTTTGACAAGCGAATTCTATTTTCAGGCATGGCCACCTCTGTGTTTTGGGTGTGGCCGCCCCTCCTGGGCAAGGTCACCCCTTTATGAACCTGCAAACAAACATAGGTCATAAAAGAGCAAAAATAGCAGCAAAATAGTCTGGTTGTTTGGGCAAGGTCACCCCTCCTGGGAAAGGTCTCCCCTCTGTGAACCTACAAACAGATAGAGGTCAGAAAATAGCAAAAACAACAGCAAAATACTCTGGTTGTTTGGGCAAGGTCGCCCGTTTGTGAACCTAAAGACAAATAGGGGTCAGAAAATAGTAAAACTAATAGCAAAACAGTTTGGCTATTTGGGCAAGGTCACCCCTCCTGGGCAAGGTCGACCCTTTGTGAACCTGCAGACAAACAAGGGTTAGAAAAGAACAAAAACAACAACAAAACAGTTTGGCTATTTGGGAAAGGTTGCCCCTCTGTGAACTTGCAGATAAACAGGGGTCAGAAAATAACAAAAACAACAACAAAATACTCTAGTTATTTGGGCAAGGTCACCCCTCTTGGGAAAGGTTGCCCATGTGTTTCAAAATCTGCAAAACTTCGAAAAACAACAAATGTTAATGCAATGGACCCGTGACGTGGGTCCCACTGGGCATGCCAAAAATGTGATTAGGAGAAATATGCTAATCTAAAAATGCAAAACAAAGTAGAATGCAAGAGACACAAATAACACCTAACACCTCAAGATTTGGCTATGTTAAACACAAACAAAAAGGAAGATAAAGATAACAAAAAATTATACCTTGTGTTGAGTTGATCCTTGGTTGGCCCTTGAAGATATTGTTGATGTGTGCTTCTTGGATGAAAAACATGTAATGCTGGTGGTAGATGAATGATTAATGGAGATGGGTGAATGCAATAATGGATACTAAGATGTAAAATGCAATACTAAGAGGTTGCAATAAATGCTAAAATGGCTTGAAAGGATTGAGAGCATAAGTTTGGTATGAATGCACTAAAATCACAAGTTCTATGATCTAGATGCTCATTAATTCTAACATTTAAGAGTCAAGACCCTTTAATGAGTGAGAAGAGGGGGTATTTATAGAAGAAGTTTAATTCTCTAGAGAATTCAACGGTCAAGATTGAGCCACCATGGCCAAGATGGAGGGATATGGTGAGTTGAGGACTCACAAGCCCTCACATATCTCCATGTGGCGGGTGAAGTGTCCAAAGGACAAGGTGATATGGCAAGGGTACAAGTGACATGGAAAAGGCCATGTGGTCCCAAGGTACTTGCAAGTACCTTGGGATGGGAGAGGATTTCCCAAAGAAAATATTCCTTGGCCCCATATGGGGCTGAAAGTGACAAGTGAGGACTTTTAGAAAGTCCACTCTTGTCACCATGGGGATTGGAGATGGCCTTGGAGAAACAAAAGTGAATTTTTAATTCACTTTTTGGAAGAAACCAATGGGTAAGAGAAGATTCCCCCAAAATGGGTCCTTGTCCCATGGGTATGATGTGACCTTTGAGAGGTCGTGGGGAAGACAAATGCATGGGGGAATAAGTGTGAATATTTAATTCACATGGGGAAGAGGTCAACCCAAAATGGGTAAGTACCAAGAAGGTTGACTTAAGGCCATGCTAGAAAAGGTAAGTGATTAGGATTAGGATTGTGCAAACAGGTGATTAGGCTAATTAATGATGATTAGAAGCAAGTGGAGAGACATGGAGAATGTGACATTAATCCTAATTAAGGATATGCACATCTTAATGAAGGATTAATTAGATTAACCCAGATTAGTAAAAGGGTTATGGAGGATGGGACAATGGGAGATAAAGAATGATTTTAAAATTGAAGAGGATAATTGACTAAATTAAATAAATTGATTGATTTATTTAATTTAGAGAGGAAATGGTAGAGGATAAAGTATTTAATTAAATACTTTTGGGAACCTTAGAAAACATGACAATATTAATTAAATATATCATTTAATTTAACTAATATAGATGCATTAGATAAAAAGGGTAAATTTGATCCAATATAAGTGGTCAAATTTAGATGTCTATAGATATCAAGTATCACATTTTTCTAAGGTCATGATCTCCTCTTACATGAGATTCATCCAAGAATTACACTCATTTGAAGTGAGACCCTCCCTAAAAGAACATAGTTCAACATCAATAAATGAAAAATTAAACACAATGAAAATATGGTGGGCTATATCTGTCAATTATGTTCTATTATCCCAGAAATCATCTGAAGGTGGAGTATGAGAATCTACCTATTCATCTACTTTCTTTGTAAGTGCCTAAAATTGCACAAGAATACATGTCAGTACAATGCTGAACATACATTTTGGAACACATGATGCACATGACATGAATAAACCTTCTCTTAGCTTATCCAACTTTGTTAGAAGTGCTAAGATGGCTCATATGACCCCCCCTTGCTTTTATTTCATGTTCACTAGCTATTTACCATGCTTTCGTGCCTTGCCACTTTGTGAGAATTGTCATTTTTGTTTTAAGTTACAAAATTACCTCTTTCTGGGTTGAATCACCTTGATTATTCAAGAAAATTCTCTAGCATTTATGTAATCACTCTAGTGATTATTACTAGTAAAATGAATGAATTTATATTGAAATTCTATTTGTGTGATTTCTTTGCATGCACCATTTTTTCAATTTTAGTTCCCAAAATAGCATTCAATTCACTCTTGATTGTGTGAAGGATAGGAGAAATTTTAGTTTGCATCCCTACTTACATATATAAACTTATTATTTTTTAAAATGAATTTGCACAAGTCTTTTGATTGCTATTATTTGGAAATTTTAGCTTTATCTTCCCATACATATACGCTAGCAAGTTTGGATTTTCATTCTATAGAAATACAAATAACTACACCTTGTTTCATAGGTTCCATTATAAAACAAGTCCTTTATATCCTCCAAGCTTCTCAATGTGCTAATATCTAGCACACAAACTCTACAATAAACTGCTATAGTAGTATGCTCTTTTGATCTTACACTCCTTAAAACTTAGTTTTGTGCTTCCTATCTTTCTTCTATCAAGAGGAGCCTCCAAATCTAGAAGAGAAGATGGTACCAAGTTAGGTTGTTTAGTACACATGCCTCAAAATCAACATCCTTAATATTTTTGATTGCTTGCACTATAGAGGTGGGATCTATTTATATATATTTGTATTTAGCTATATAATAGTTTTCTTTGATAGGAATAATGTATTAGTTAGGATAAAATGAACTTCACATTGCTCTAAAATTGTAACATTCAATTGCAATATCTAGATCTAGTATATAAATTGGAATTGCTATATTAGTTTGTCTTATTTACAAATCTTTATTTTATCATAGCAATACATTTGTCTTGAAGGTAAGCAAATCTAGATATCTACCTTCAAGAAAAAAATCACCAAGTTTATTTAGAGATCAAATAACCACCAAACAAGAAGGGATAGTCATTTGTTTTCCATTTTCATTCAAAAATTAGCAAGTTGTATTAATCATTTATTTTTTAAAAATCATTGTGAACAAGGGAAAATCAAAATATTGGTTGTTGATTGTTTATATCCATTTATTATATTTTAGAGTATTTTAGTTGCATGAAATCATCTTAAGTCATGGAAAAGTATAATTGTTGCATTATAATTAGTTTAGTATTTTTGTTTGACTAAATGTCAATTAATTTCATATTGAAAAGTACAAAAAGTTATACTAGTTTTAATTCATCATTTATCATTTTTTATTCCACTATTCTAGTGTAATTTATAATATTGATTTGATTAGTAGTCAGCTAATCCAAACATACAAATAGAAGAAATCCCGACTCTTATGAGCCCTTGCCTCCAAACATAATTACAAAGAACAAAATAACAGTCAAGTAAACCAAGGAAAACACAAGAAAAAATTCAATTCAAAGGTTAAGAATGATTTCAAATCAGCTAGAAACATCTACACAAGCAATCACTACAGTATCCTTATTCTCATCTCTTTTCTCTTGGTTACACCTATCTTTTCACTTCATGTGTCTATGTATAAAGGAGGATTGGATTCCTAGAACACTCTATGAATTAACATAAAAATACCCCCTTCTTGAACTCATTGAAGAGGAACAAACATGAACCATACTGTTGGTGTTTCCAACTGATTGACCAATTTTTTTTAAGGATTAGGTAAGTCCTATGCTAAAAACCCTCGGTCGGTGGCCAACAAACAGGAGAAAGATTATATACTATTTCTCCTCTACACTTTAGGCTCTACAAAACCAAGGTGAGTTCCCCTTTGGATAACATCATTTAAATTGTAAAAATGCTTACAATGATGCAAGAACATATGATTGTGTTCACACATATTATAGAGGATGAGCCTAATTGGCTAAATAATCTTCAAAACCCTTAATTAGATTTGTATTTATTTGAGCATAAAATACAAATTATAGTAAAATAATTTAAATTGTTGTATTTTATTCTACTTAGATTTGAGTTCTATGAACTAATTTGACTAGTGCCTTATCCATCATAGAGTCAAGAAATAAGATAAGTTTTCTAAATAGAAAACTAAATAAAAAACTCAAGGGTTTTACACTCTTACTTCCTTACAATAGGAAACTAGTAAATGGATGATATTGCTAATATATTAGCAATCCTTATTGTAACTACATCTTCAAGTATCTAATTGAGAGCATTTTAATCCATTACTTGAAAATAAGCTAATCAATTAAACATTCATCACAACAAATGTGCAATGAGAATCTCAAGAAATCTTTGATTTTATTAAGATTCAAAAGGTGATGTATTACAATATGGAGACATCAACAGCATGACTTGTATTCATATAAGCAACATAAAGTTGTTTATTTGCTATTACAGAAAGAAGTTACAATATCTTTTCTAATCTTCAGAAGACTTAACTATACAAAAATCAATTCTATATAGAGACTACAATGACTAAAGACTCAAAATTCTTACAACGAGGCTCAAAATTCCCTTTTATAGACACAAGGGAGGAAATAAACAAAAAGCCTCATTCACCGCTTATCATTACAAGAAAAAATCTAAGCAGTGATACCATTCACAAAGGATAAAAAACATTTATACAAAAGGAAGAAACACCTAAAAAGTAGTTGAAGACTTTTTAGAGCATTTATACTAGTGGATGGATTTGATTTCTTCAAAATTGATCCTTGTAGGAGATAGGACATCTCTGACATTCCATTCCTAACATGCCCATGCAACAATTATGTATGGTTGGTGAAGATAGATTGAAACACAACTCAAATTTTTGCACCATCATTTTCTTTGTATTCATCATGCTCTGTTGATGTGCCAATTCTAGGTGGAAGAAATTGGTTGACTTTAACCATTTGAGCTTTATAGTCATCACCTATCGAAACATACCATGTTAGAGAAGCCCATTAGTCCATACTCCTACTTTGAAATGGGAATCCACACATAGATTCAACTACTCTACATCAACTTCTCCATTCTTATTTATTTTGACCTCCACTCCCTACAAGATCTTATTTCTCCTTCTTCATTCAAAATTGGAGGCATATGAAACTCTTCAAAAACTTCAAAGGTACTCAATTCCATTCACACAAGGTCCCTAAATCTATTGTGATGACCAATAATGCTATCCAAGAGATTTGATTTGCTAAGAGCATTAGATACTAAACTACTATCAAAATTGGGACTTTTAGTAATAATGTGAATAAGTACAATTATAGGAGCCCAACTAATTTGGAGGTATTTTATCCTAATTCCTATGTGAGCATGGATAGTATAAGAATCTCTCAATTTTTTTTACTTCTCCCATACCTCATCCACTTGACCCAAAATGTTGTCAACAAAATAAAAAATTTGCTTTAGTGCCCCCTCTTTTGCTGCTCTGGCTTCTTCATTTCTTTACTTAAGCTTCTCCTTCAAGTTCTTGATCTCAATGATCAAGTTGTTCTTCTCCTATGATCCTTGGGATTCACTTACTTTCTATGGTGGAGGGAGAAATCTTGTAGCCATATTTAGTTGCTCCTGTAATCTCAAATTTATGGCGTTTGATTTTTCCAAGTCTCCTTGCAACTTCTTAATTGTAGCTTCTATAAATAGGGTTGTATTTAATGTGAGGGAAACCACTTGGATAACATTTGTATCCCCTATTATCATAACTTTCAATTTTTTTAATACCATTGAGATCATTGATCACCTAGGGTTTGCTGGTCTCTGGGAAAACAGACCAAATAGACAAGGTCTCACCAAACCCAAAGTAGGGGGCCTTTTGTTTCTCCTCTGAGCTAAAAAATAGATGAAATATCCTATCTATGCAAGAGAATGCATCCCACACTTCTCACTAGTTCCCTACGCCTTTAAGGGGCCATAGCCTCCATTTCCTTCTTGACATTGTCCTAAAATTCTACAATTATTTCCCTTTTCTCTTTCTTTGAGAGGATCTTATCTGAAACCCTTTGCTGCAGTTACTCTCCTTAGTTTTAGAGGATAAAATCTTTGAATTCCTTGGTTGTGATGAATTGATCATCTTGCATGAATTCACTACAGGCTTGAGCTCTGATGTCATCAACAACTAGTACACCGATTGAGAAATTAATGACTAATCCGTCATTAGTGGGTCTTTTAATTATGACCTTAGGAGGACGTATTACCTACAACATACTTGCATCATCATAAATTTCATTTGGGCGTAGAGGATAATCAACCAAAGGTCCAGATGAGGGATCAATTTTTTTTGTAATGGAGTGACTTGCTAAGGATTTTGAGGGACATCCCTATGGAAAGTAGAAGGACCGAGAGTGTTTGATGAGGGAGATGACACATTTGATAGAAGTTGATTTTCATTATCCAACATAGTCATCATCCTAAATATAGGATCTATGACATATAAAAATGATTCTTCAAATGATGGATCTGCCTGCTTCCTTTTATTTTATGCAATTCATATCTTTACCCATAAGGCCATCCTTTGTGCAACCTCGTCTACAGATCAATTTCTAATTAAATATTCCATGTTATCAAAATCATGGGGTAAGGTGCTAGCTTGCAAATGGTTCTTTGATCATGAATGAAACTTTTTGGATAACACCTTATTCTGTCCACCTTCATCCTATAAGGCAATAATTTACCATACAACAATTCCATGGCCTCCCTTTATGTTATCATAAAATCTAAAATTATAATTGTTGAAAGGAGGATATCATGCTTCTTTTTCTTGAAATGAGTCTTGTCAAACTTGTTCAATTGCCACATGATCTTAGAGAAGGAAATTTAGTTTGGCACACTCCTAGGGAGCACATGAGGTGCAACATAGGATCCATATACTTTGATGATAGTGACATCCATGTAGAAGAACCAATCACCCTAGTTGTGATTGATTCCCTTTTATAGAATTAGCTCTTTAGGCCTCAAGAATTGCCTAACCTCAACTGATAACCTCCAATCCATTAGAAGACCAAAGTTCTTTAGAACTGTCTTGATAAAGAATTATTTAAAAAAAAAATAATTGGACTTATCATAGTCCTTGTCCCAAATATAAGTCCATTCTTGGATAGGTATAATTATTTCTTGTTCATCCATGATCCTAATTTGGATATGTGGGGAGCGTATACCATCTCCATTGAACGAGATAATGTGACACAATAGTGAATACCATTTAAAATACACTATGCTTCTGTCCTTTTTGAGTGAGCTCAAGGACTTGTAAATTTCTTTTGCAATGTAGCCAACATATTCTTAAGGTTGTTAAGGGATCTCGGTCCCTTGTTTTCTTTTCTAATGCAACTTGTGTAGTCATGTTTTTCTTGTTAAGGTTGTTGTTGGGATGCTGATGGAATTTTTATTAACTTGTTTGAAACATGCTTTGCTTTGAAAGGGTTATGGGTCCCTTGAAACCATTTTGTAATGGGTTTTGGGTTCCATCAAAACCTGTTTTGCCCCTAATAAAAAATATAGTCATAAGGTTTATTCACATCTCTACTTTTAATGCACACAACTAATACCATTTGGTTCACCAACATCATAATCTTATTTTCCAAGCCCAAAATTAGACAATGAAAAATATGTCCACAAATTAATCCTAAAAAATGTCATAGCCAAAAGGCTCCAACTCCCCACATGCAAAACTCCTTAATTATTTTTTAGGCCCTCTAGGCCTAAAAACTGATAGCCATTTTACTCTATAACCATCTCTATGCCTCAAATACTCTCTGGTAAGGGTACCAAAGTCTATAGGTAACTGGGTATTGGGGTTTAGATTAAAAACTTTGTAAATTCAAGCTTTGTCCAAGGGCATAAGGAATTTTCCAGTCCATGAGAACAATACCCTCTTCTCAAGGTTGTAAGCTTGTGTAATTTACCTAATTAGGTCAACATTTATGAAAAAGTTAGGCACCACCAACCTTATTAGCCCTAACCTCCATATGTTACATGTAGGCCTATCTGCTAGGGCTTTTCAGAAAGCATGCTTAAAAGGGTGTAACCCTGAGCATGGATTATAGGGTCTCTAAATTTTTGTTTTTTTTGAGAATCCTATCAGATGAAATCCCAAAACCTTGTTCCATTATAGGAATTTTAGCTGATCATGGTAACTAGGCCATGATATCATCATCCAACCCCCTCTTGTAACCCCTTGAAGTACCAATGGTCATGATTTTCAAACTAGGGTTTCAAAATTGAGAACTAGGTTTTTAAATTTTACACTTCAGAGAAGATTTCTATAAAATTCCCCAATGTTTACCCTTCCAAATTCTAAAAATCCCTTCTGTATACTTGTACCAAATGACCAATTCTCTTTTATGCCTTGAAATGTACATAGATGGTAGAATTTACTTACTTGTTTTCCATTGACTAGAAGCTCTATTTTTTTTATGAAAACCATCGTTCATTGAAAAATATTTAGCAATTTCACTTTGGTGTGATCTCTTTGTGCTCTAAGTAATGCAAAATGGTATAATCGAGTTATTACCCTCAAGGATTTGTTAGATACAAATCAAATCCACCATTAATGCCAATGCAGTTTTGAGTGCATGACTAGTAGTAGCTATTCTTTACTTTTGAATGTGACAATTGATCTCCAAAGATTGATAGTGATCACAAGGATTCAAAATCCTTTTCGTGAAGATAAAACACACTTTTTCTTTGAATGGATCTGAAACACGTCTCATCATTTTAGGGCTTCACAATAACAAAGAAAAAAGCTTTGTGACCCTCTCGATAGTGTATCTTTCCATGAAACATTAGTAATGAGAAAGGTTATAAATGTGGTACAATTTTGGGAATTCAAGGGAAAGTAGCTCAACTAAACAATGCTCAATGAAGGCTATAGCTTGCATGAAATTATTATATCTACACTTTTTTCTTCGGATTGGGTCTAACTCGGATCCCCAACTCGGGTTCCCAACTGGGATTCCCAACTCGGGCTCCCAACTCGGGTTCCCAACTCGGACTCCCAACTCGGGTTCCCAACTCGGGCTCCTGACTCGGTTCCCAACTCGGGTTCCCAGCTCAGATTCTTGGCTCAGTTCCCAACTCGGGCTCCCAACTCGGATTCCCAACTAGTCAGGTTCCCAACTCGAATTCCCAGTTCAGATTCACAACTCGGGTACCCAACTCAGTTCCCAACTCGGGTTCCTAACTCGGTTCCCAACTCAGATTCCCAACTTGGGTTCCCAACTCAGATTCCCAACTCAGGTTCGCAGCTCGGTTCCCAACTCGGGTTCCCAGCTCGGATTCCCAGCTCGGATTCCTAGCCCGCTTCCCAACTCGATTCCCAACTGGAGTTCCCAAGTCGGGTTCCCAAGTTGGGTTTCGATCTCGGATTCCCAGCTC
>CM021109.1:297617803-297658457 GCA_007115665.2 Sequoiadendron giganteum
TCGGATTCCCAACCCGGTTGCCAACTCGGGTTCCCAACTGGAGTTCCCAAGTTGGGTTGCCAACTCGGATTCCCAACTCGGTTCACAACTCGAATTCCCAACTTTGATTTCCAACTCGGATTCCCGGCTCGGATTCCCAACTCGAATTCCCAGCTCGGATTCCCAACTCGGGTTCCCAACTCGGATTCCCAACTCAAATTCCCAACTTGAATTCCCAACTCGGGTTCACAACTCGGATTCCCAGCCCGGGTTACCAACTAGCATTCCCAGCTCGGGTTTCCAACTTCGTTCCCAACTCGGATCCCCAACTCGGGTTCCCAACTCGGGCTCCCAACTCGGATTCCCAACTCGGTTCCCAACTCAATTACCAACTCGGGTTCCCAACTCGGTTCCCAGCTCGGATTCCCAACTCGGATTCCCAGCTCGGGTTCCCAACTCAAATTCCCAACTTGAATTCCCAACTTGGGTTCACAACTCGGATTCCCAGCTCGGGTTACCAACTAGCATTCCTAGCTCGGGTTCCCAACTTCGTTCCCAACTCGGATCCCCAACTCGAGTTCCCAACTTGGATTCCCAACTCGAGCTCCCAACTAGTTTCCCAACTCAGATTCCCAGCTCAGTTCCCAACTCGGGTTCCCAACCCGGTTCCCAGCTCAATTACCAACTCGGGTTCCCAATTCGGTTCCTAGCTCAAATTCCCAACTCGAATTCCCAACTCGGGTTCCCAACTTGGATTCCCAACCCGGTTCGCAACTCGGGTTTCGAACTTAGTTCCCAACTCGAATTCCCAATTCAGGTTTCCCAACTCGGATTCCCAGCCCGGTTCCATGAACATGGACCTTGAACCCTAAATGTTGAGTCGAGACCCTAAACACTGAACCCCTGATTGTGGACCTTTAATCCTGAACCCTGAAGCCTAGACCCTTGACCTTGAACCCAAACCTTAGACATTGGACCTTGAAACTTGAACCCTGGAGCCTGAACCCTTGCCCTTAACATCGGGCCTTTGACCCTCAACTCTTGACCATTGACCCCGAACCCTTAACCCAAGACCTTGAACCTAGAACCTCAAACCGTAAACTCTAGACCATGAACCATGAACCCTGGACCCTGGACATTAAACCTTGAACCTTGACCCCGAACCCTCGACGCTCAACACTTGAACACAAACCTTGAACCTTGGACCACGAACACTTGACCCTCGACCTTGAACCCCGAACCCTGAACTTGGACCCCGAACCCTGAACCTTAAACCCATAACCCGAATCGTAGACCTTGAACCATGAACCCTGACCCTAAACCCGAAACCTTGGATCTTAGACCTTAAAGCCTAACCCTAAACCGAGGACCCTAGACCCTGAACCCAGGCCCTAAACCTCGATTGTTAGACCCCGAACCGTGAACATGGGCCTCGAACCCTTAACCCTAGACCTTGAACCTTGAACTTGGACCCTAAACCCGAACCCTACACCTTGGCCCTTGGACCCTGGACCTTGAATCCTGACTTTGGACTCCGAGACGAGACCCATTTTTGGAGCCGAAATCCAGGGATGGAGCTTTTACGTTGGAACGGGGTCGTCGAGACCTGGACGGATTGGGTCTAACTCGAATCCCCAACTCGGGTTACCAACTGGGATTCCCAACCCGGGCTCCCAACTCGGACTCCCAACTCGGGTTCCCAACTCAGGCTCCCGACTCGGTTCCCAACTCGGGTTCCCAGCTCGGATTCTCAACTTGGATTCCCAACTAGTCGGGTTCCCAACTCGAATTCGCTGTTCGGATTCACAACTCGGGTTCCCAACTCAGTTCTCAACTCGGATTCCCAACTTGGGTTCCTAACTCGGATCCCAACTCAGGTTCCCAGCTCGATTCCCAACTCGGGTTCCCAACTCGGACTCCCAACTCGGGTTCCCAGCTCGGATTCCCAGCCCGTTTCCCAACTCGATTCCCAACTGGAGTTCCCAAGTCGGGTTCCCCAGTTGGGTTTCGATCTCAGATTCCCAGCTCGGATTCCCAGCTCGGATTCCCAACTCGGGTTCCCAGCTCGGATTCCCAACTCGGGTTCCCAGCTCGGATTCCCAACTCAGATTCCCTGCCCTGTTCCCAGCTCGAGTTCCCAGCTCGGGTTCCCACCCCGGATTCCCAGCTCGGTTCCCAAGTCGGGTACCCAACTCGTTTCCCAACCCCGGATTCCCAACTCCGGTTCCCAGCTCAATTCGCAGCTCCGGTTCCTAACTCAAATTCCCAACTCGAATTCCCAACTCGGGTTTCCCAACTCGAATTCCCAACTCGGATTCCCAGCTCGGGTCCCCAACCAACTCGGATCCCCAACTCGGGTCCCCAACTGGGATTCCCAACTCGGGCTCTAAGCTCGGATTCCCATCTCGGTTCCCAACTCGTGGGGTTCCCAACTCAGCCTCCCGGGACGAGATTGCATGAATGGTGACTGCGTTGTTAATGTTTGCCCCAAGACAGTGTGGTGACAATTCCTTCATGGGTGCGATCATACCAGCGTTAGTGCACCGGATCCCATCAGAACTCCGCAGTTAAGCGCGCTTGGGCCGGAGTAGTACCGGGATGGGTGACCTCCCGGGAAGTCCCGGTGTTGCACCCTTTTTTGTGTTTGGTCGGGTGACCCACTTTTGGGACAAATTTTTTAGAATCCACTTTTTGGAGCCCATTTTCGATACCCCTATTCTCTAAGGTGGCCTATTCACAGACCCGGGGCCTGACTGTCAGGGGCCACGCTTCCGTGCGGCACCAAAACAACGGTAGGGTACTCTCACTCCCCCATAAGAGTTATTCAGCGGATTTCCATGCAACTGTGGGAAATATCCACATTTCTGGCTTGACCCCCAACTCGGGCTCCCGACTCGGTTCCAAACTCGGAGTACCAACTCGGTTCCCAGCTCGGATTCCCAACTCGAGTTCCGAACTCGAATTCCCAGCTCGGATTCCCAACTTCGGTTCCCAACTCGAATTCCTAGCCCGGATTCCCAACTCGTCGGGCTCCCAACTCGAGCTCCCAGGTCGAGTTCCCAGCTCAATTCCCAACTCAGGGTCCCAACTCGGATTCCCAACGCGGTTCCCAGCTCGGTTCCCAACTCGGATTCCCAACTCGGCTCCCAACTCGAATTCCCAATTCGAGTTCCCAACTCGGGTTCCCAACTCGGATTCCCAGCCCGGTTCCCAACTCGGGTTCCCAGCGCGATTCCCAACTCGAGTTCCTAGCTCGGGTTCCCAAGTTGGGCTCCCAACTCGGGTTCCCAGGTCAGGTTCCTAGGTCGATTCCCAACTCGAGTTCCCAAGTTGGGATACCAACTCGGGTTCGCAACTCAGTTTCCAACTCGAGTTCCCAGCTCAGATTCCCAACTCGTCGAGTTCGCAACTCGGATTCCCAACTCGAATTCCCAATTCGGGTTCCCAGCTCGAGTTCCCAACTTGGGTTACCAGCTCGATTCCCAGCTCAGATTCCCAACTCGGATCCCCAACTCGGGTTCCCAACTCGGATTCCCATCTCTGTTCCCAGCTCGGATTCCCAACTCGGGTTCCCAGCTCGGATCCCCAACTCGGGTTCCCAACTCGTCGGGTTCGTAACTCGGGCTCCCAACTCGTCGGGTTCGCAGCTCGGGCTCCCAGCTCGGGCTCGCAACTCGGGTTCCCAGCTCGGGCTCCTAGCTCGACTTCCCAACTAGGATTCCCAACTCGGCTGGGAAGGAATTTTTCTAGTTCATGGGGACTAATTCTTTTGGAACAAAGGGTCCTACAATGCAAATGATTTGCACAATATTAAAGGCTTTTAAAATTTACTTGCCTTAAAAGCAACTTAAGGCTACTAGGGAAAAGGGGGCCGGGAGGGGGGCTTTACTAGAGTACTTAAGATATTAGCACAAAAATGCAACTTATAATTTGATTGGCTGGAGACTCATACATGTCAATTCTTGTGTTAAAGACAAAAGGTATTTCATGAGCTTGTGAGGAGAATAATAGAATAAAAAAAGCTTCAACCAACCAAAGAGACTATGTGAAATGTTGACATGTTTCCAGTGGGACCTAGAAGAATGTAAGGCCCTTTAGCGATAGATTAAAATATATATAAAAATGGGAATGCTCGGTATTCTAACAAAAGGGATGCAAAACACATGGGATGAAAGTCTTAAATATATAACTTAAAAGATAGGAAACCTAGGTTGAAGGTCAACAATGAAATATAAGGAAACTGTAAGGGTTTTAGGTATACGCTAAGGTTTTTGAGTAAACGTTAAGGTTTTAGGAGCCCTAATACATAATTTTTAACATCTTGCAAAATTTAAGGATTCTTAGGAAATAAAAAGGCTAAAATTCCATAGAAGGCTAGAATTAAACAAGTACCACCAGTGGCTCTAGTTGGGGATGCATGTTTTGAAAAAATAGGGTGATGATCTAGAATCTCTGGGTGAACCAAACAAAACCCCCAAAAAAACTAGAATGACTATAAAAAACTCACACTAAAATACATATGCATAGATATGTTTGACTTATGAGAAGTAAGGTTTGAGGAATTGTCCATGCAGTGGTAATTCCACATTCTCTTCATTAATTTTTTTAAAGAAAAAGGCAAGTAGCCTATATAATTATATTATAATGATAATAGATATTACAAAAATGCCAGTGTCAGATATTTGGCTTGGTCCAAAAATCTTGTTTATAACCATGGCTTAACTAGTATAGAGAAGATTTCATGGGGAATCATCGACATAAAAAAATGATGCACATAAGTTAAATGCTGTAAGTACAAAGATCATCTCTGATAAAACAAATGGTGCTGATGTAACTTGTTGGGATCTCGACATAGCTAAATTTTGGCTTTAGACAGACCACCCATATGCAGCAAAATTTAAACCCAAATTAGTATTTTTTTCTTATAGTGGAGGGAAACATCTTGGGGATGGAGCTGGCTATTCTTCCATGCATGAAAATCCCATAGAATTCTCACCTTGACTACCCAAAGATGAAGATTCCACAAGCACCAATTGAGGAAGCTGAGGGGGTGGAGTGACCAACATTTGGGTAGGTGGCATGGTTCAACATAAAAAATAATGGCATAAAAATTCTCCTTAAATTTGATTTCCATGTTTATGCATACTTCCCTTGCATTTTGATTCAGAGCCCTGAGAAACACCCTATCGTATTTGCACTCCAATATAGACTTTATGGCGTCATAGATGATCCCAAATCCCCTTTGCTACTTTAGATACTTCCTTGGAAAGATACCACCAACAAACCCTTTACCCTTGAATAGGTCGTATTCACGCACACCCTGCATAGTTGCATTATCCTCCATGAAATAATCTCTGACCAACTTGCCTATTTTGTCTTCCAAGTCATCCAAGGACTGAAGCAGGTCTAGCAAATTTGACAATAAAATTGAAAGAACCTATGAAGGGAATAAGATATGCATGGCATGCAGACTTGTCACTTCAATTCCCATAATCGTGTGAATGCAGTCATTTATTTTGGGACAATCCACCTTAAAAACCACCTCCAAATTGTCATGGGATATAAAACCTGAAAAGAGGCGCTCCCAATCCATGACCTGAAGAGAAACCCTAAAGTTCCAGGGTGTATAATCCATTTTGGTTTTTCAAAAAATTGAAAATGGTTTCTTGCAATACGTTCTTCCCGCTTCACCACTTTTTCCAACCTCACGACAACTTTGAAACAAGGCACTGAACAAGCGAAAACATGAGGAAACAAGGAAAGAAACAAGAAAGGTGATGGAAAAGGTGGGAAAGAAAGCTTTTAATGAGATTTTTCGAATGAGAATAGCTATGCAAGTCGTGCTGCAAAATGATTTTCGAATGAAATTTTTATGCATGTCATAAATGGTGGCATGACCCGACACCTGAAGTGGCGTAAGGAATATTAATTTGAGGTGGCTTGAGGTTCACGCAGATGGGAGATTTGATTGCCTCACCTGTACTTACATCAAGAAAACATGTTAGATAATAAAATTGTAGCCAAAACCATTGTGATTAGGATTTCTTGATGGGATACGATGTTGGCATGTCATCTTTGTGAGAAGATGAAATCAAAAAATCTTTTCACATGCTTAGCAACTTGAATTGCTTTCTATTGATGCAGAGAGGAAGCAACTTGAATACTGTTAAAAAGGAGAGTAGATTATCCTTTGTTGACTGGAAGCGAGTGCTGGAAACTTAAGGTTTTTTTGGTATACTTTATTTGCCTTTGGAGAGCTGAATTTTTTATTAAAAAATGACGTTGACTTGTGGGGATAAGATAGAGGCCCTATCCGTTGACCACCCTCTGGTTTTCCGTGCTTAGTACTTCTTTGGGCCCCTCTTTTCGACTGGGTCTAACCAAATTTAGGAACATTTTTAGTGGTCTCTAGCCCATAGATGTTGGAAACCTTGTCAAAAACCTCTTGAGGTTTCCAACTTAGTCTTTTTTCATGGTTGGGGAGGAAACCATCGACAAGAGGCATTTTAAGATGTGCCATAATACTGCCATTTTCTAGGTTGAGGAAACCTAAGTCAACCTTGGGGCCCTTGATGATGCTGCAGTCAACCATGAATTTTGAAAAAAATATCATTAGTTTGTGTAGGTAGATTACTCAGAGCCATCATTTCCTCTCAACCTCATTGCTCTGTTCATACTCTTCATTTATATTCTACAAAAATTATGAATTTTCATCATGATTATCAAGCATAATATAAGGGCATGTCCAAATAACTTCAAATTTTCCATACTCAACTTTGTCTTAAATTTTGGAGTTCCAAATTAAGACCATATCTCCTATCAAGAATTTTCTATCTAATTTTTCCTTCTGAAATAGGTATTTAACCTGTAATTGCTTCTTGGGATTTGTGCTTTGTGCTTTTCTTCTTGATTCATTGAACTCTAGAAGTTGGCTGATTCTAACTATCATCACATCACTGATATCCTCCTCATATTATTGGATGGATTTGTAAGCTAGGGGTTAATTGTTGATTGGAAATATGGCATCCAATTCATATACTAACTCATAAGGAGATTTATTTGTAGCCTTTTTGATTGTTGTTCTATCAACCCATAGTGCCAACTTCAATTTGGAATCCCATGACTTCCTATATTTTCTAATTACTCTCTTCGTGATCTTTATTAAACATTTATTACTAGACTCATCTTGTCCATTAACTTGGGGATGATAAGGAGAAGAGTAAGATATGCAAATCCGATAGTTATAGAAACATTTTGTAAACTCTTTTGATTTGAAACACATGGAATTATCTACAACCAACTTGAAAGGAGTTCCAAACCTTATGGCAATGTTTTCCATGACAAAATCAATGAAAACTTGGCTAGTTTCCTTCCTAGTTAGAATAGCTTCTACCCACTTGGTGAAGTAATCTATAGCAACTAAAATCTATCTATGAACACCATTAGATATTTTAACAAATTTACCAATAAAATCCATGCCCCATTGCTAGAAAGGAGAATCTATAACCAATGTTCTTAAAGGTAAGGCACCCGAGTACTTCAATTTTCTTGATTTTTTTTGATAAGTATCATTTCCTTACCATCCTACGGGTGTCAACAAACATAGAGGGCCACTAATATCCATACCTTAGGATCTTATGGGCAGTTGTCTTGGCCATATACTTTCCTCCACAAACTCCAATGTGCATCTCCTCAAGGATCCTTGTAGCTTGTTCTTCATCAACACATCTGAGAAAGACACCACCTCTATCCCCCCAATATAGATAATCCTAGAATATGACATATTTTATGTCTTGTAATTTGAGAGTTATTTTCTGATTATCAGTCATGTGCTATAGGATATACATATCCTTTAAATACTATTAAATATCTTTATACCGAGGACAAGATTGTAAATTACAACCTTTTAAAAGAGTAACATCTTGTACTTGGTTGATCTGACAAGCTTCAAGGTTAGATTCAATGATTAGCTTGGCTAAGCCCCATCCCCTAACAAGCTTAGTTTTCTAAACGTCTATGTTAAATTATTGGATCTTGTTAATCCATTTTCATTTTCTCCTAGTGAATTCCTATTGAGTGAATATGTCTTTAAATGCAACACTAGGAACATAGGCAATTATTTTAGTCCCTATGTAATGATCACACAATTCATACATTTAATAATAAGACATAACATTTTTAATAAATATCATTTTTCCTGTAAAAAACATATGTTTCTTCTGGATTTGATTGTGTGCAAGCTTTTTTTCATCAATGTTTTGGATCACACTCCATGATCCATCATCAAGATAGAGAGCCGAGGAGAAAAATAGTTGGTTGCAAAATGGATTAGTTTAAAAAGAGGAAGAAGCATGGGAGAGAGGGGAGAGGCACAATACCCAAGGAGACTAAAAGGAAATAAGAACTAAAAAAATATTTGGTTGAATAAAGAAAAGCACAAGTTATAGTTAAGCAAAGTAGAGAAAGAGGAGAATATGAATACATTCACAAATATTTTAATTTATATATTCAAAAAAATATTTTAATTTAAATATTCAAAAAAATTTGAATACCTTGACAAATATTTTAATTTAAAATATTTTTTTGAATATATAAATTAAAATATTTGTGAAGGTATTCATATTCTCTTCTCTTGCTCTACTTTGCTTAACCATAACTTGTGATTTTATTTATTCAACCAATTATTTTTTAATTCTTATTTCCTTTTAGTCTCCTCAGGTATTTTCCTCTCCCCTCTCTCCCATGGTTCTTCCTCTTTTTAAACCAAGTTAATTTTGCAACCAACTATGTTTCTCCTCAAATCTCTATCCTAATGATGGATAATGGATTGTGATCCGAAACATTGATGAAAAAATCTTGCACACATTCAAATCCAGAAGCAACATATCTTCTTTACATTCATTATGGATTGTGGAAATCTCTTATCACTTATCATTTTTCCTTTTATTTATCAACCTAAATCTCAAGTAGAAGTTACAAGAAGTAAAGAACATCATCTTTTCCCAATAATTTGCAAGGATGCATACCAATGCATACCCTAAATACGCTTTCCACAAACCACAACGTAGATCCCTCTCTGCTTTCCTCTATGCCTCCCCCTGCTCGCCAATTTTACTTCCTCTTTTAATCGACTTGGATGGGTTATAATGCCTCCACTCCCTTTATTACCTACAATTTTCTAAAATAAACTTCCTCCACTTTTATTGATTACAAAGAAATTCATACATGCCCACCCTCAATCTCTCAATGCTAAAGAATTCCTAAATTTATTTCGTAATAATGGTTATTTTAATATAACATTAATGACAAACTATATCCATAACAATTAAATATCAATTGGTTATTTCCAACTTTAGTTATTTAGTAATAATGAATATCACCTTTAAAATATTATCTTACATCAATGAAATGAATTACCAATTCATTATTATATTTAGAAAATTTAAAATGATGACCATTCATATTAATAATTTAAATTAAATGATAACTAAGTTTTAACACAATTGTTATGACGATAATAATAACAACTTATCATTGTTGTTTTATCTCTTGAAACCATTGCTATTTATACCATTATCCACTTCCTAATTTCACCAAATAAAGAATGATAAATAATTGAGCTAAATAATACCTTCGCAACAATAATGCCAAGTCAACTAGATTTTTACTAAAATCATGCATATATCTATAGTCTAAACACCAAAAATGTTATTAAAAAATGAGGGTTATTAAATACTTCCCCCCTGAAAATTAGCATCGTCCCGATGAAAATTATTTGCATAGATTTCATATCTGTATATAAATGATGAATACAATATATGAATCAGGCCTTCCCAATTTATACCATTATATCCAAGATTGTAGCATTGGTGTCGCATTGATATGAATATATATATATATATATATACTATAAAATGGAAGAAGGAAGTTCCATACATAAAGTATTTAAGATTAATAATTTGAATATTATTCCTTATTGTATTGAATGCTTCATTTCCCTGTCCAGGTAAAGTATAAACTCCACTCATGGTTCATAAGATGTTTAATTGAATTGATGGAATAAAATACTATGAGTCATGAGTTAATCATAGAATCCATGATTCAAGATCATAAGAATCAATTGAAAAGATACTTTTTGTTCATCCTATAGGGGTATTTCACAATTCATTTATTTATGTGTCTCAAGGGTACTGCAGATACCTAAAATTGTCCTAGTATGTGAACTAGCATTTTAACACTAATTATCATCTTTCCCCTTGTGAGATAAGGGGGATTCGTGACACATGAGTCTCTTCATTCTCAAGAGAATCCTAGGGAACGAACTACCCTTATCCACCTCGACATAAGCTGAATTAAGAAATTTCAAAGAAATTAGATTCGGATTAATCACCAGAGACTACTGTCTTAGAACTTGAAAGATTGAAACTTCTAGATTTTTGCCTTTGACAGTGGAGCTCTTGACCAAAGGACTATAGTGCAGATTTAGGATGCCAATGCAACACACTAGAGTTTGAATGATACGCTAGCATCCTAAGTAATAGAAAACTCAATAACTCAAGCGAGAAAACCAGAGCTTCACTTTCTAACCCAAATCTGAGGTTTGTTTATTAGAATAAGAAGATGAAAAAAAACTGAAAGAAAACACAAAGAGAGCTAAGAGGGAGCTTACGAACAATCAGACATTTGAATCTTCACTTCGAGCTCTGCTTTGACAACCTACACACAAGACAAACAAGGAAAAATGTTGGGGCTTCATAGGGTTTTTTCATAGTTAAATCCATGCTTTGGTGTTCTTACCTCCACAAAAATCTAGATAGATAGAGAGAGTAACTGAAATGGACAGAAAAAGGTGGTGAAAGCAATCCCCGCTTCAAGAGGAAAACCCCCACCACCAAGTAGTGAATGAACAAAGAGATCTAATCTATCCAAAAATAGAAAAGAGTGAGAGAGTGTTACCAATAGGCCTCAACACCCTGTTGAACACAAAAACACACTGTTGAATGCTTGTTAGAGAGCTTTGGTTGTTGGAGGGGCCTCAGTTCAACAAAGCTTCACTTGTAGAAGTGTTACTTCCAAGAGTAGAAGAGATTGAGAGGTGAAGTCAAGTTGGAGAGAGATACTTTGAATGAAGGAGTAAACCCCCAAAATGAGAGCAAAGGAGGGGTTTTGTTACAGGGAAGGGCAACAAAGAGATGTTACACCTGAAAACTTGGTTGTATAGACATGTGTTAAGAACCAATATTTGAGATTCCCCATTTTAAACTCGAAAAACCACTAGGATGCTAGTGTGCCATGTAGACATCCACATGCCACACAAGCATCCAAAACACAAGTTTTCGAGAAACGGGTCACGAGGCTACTGTTGCTTCACCATTGGACCACATGGAGCTAGAATCGTGAAATTTCGACCCACGGGGTTTTTTCCATTAATGCCTTTAGGTGCCATAAATGCTAGAAAAAGTGCTAAAAATGTGAAATTACGCTTAGGTGCAATTTTGTGACATTACATTTTTCCCTCACTTTAGTGGGCTCGATTTTGGGAAAATCAGCCACACTAAAGTAGAAAAGAAAAATTTCACCCAAAACTTGAAGTTTTATAGATTTACATGCCAAAAGAAGGTACCATAGAGGTTGAGTTGGATAGTACTGAAGATGCCCCCAATGATTAAACTCAGTGAGAAGTGCAGGACCTGTCACGAAAAATTATACAAAATTTTACTCTGCAAAACTCAATTTTAATTCAGTTCCAAAAATCAAAAGAAGCTATGATTGCAAGAAGAATGGTCAAGAAAAAATTTGGTGAGTCGAAAGAAAAAATCACTAAAGAGGTGACTATATGCCCTCTCTTGATTTTTCCCCTAGTTAGGCGGGGTAAAATTAGGAGAAATGAGGGAGCCACAAACTCTAGGAAAATGAGCCCTAGGGGGGCCTATATATACCTAGGTGGGCCCTGAGAAGGGTCATTTGCACTATTCATTATGAGGATTTTGTTAACTTTTGTGAGAGAAATGTATTCAAAATTTTGAGTAGATGCGAGTATGAGGAACAGGCTAGACCAACTATGTGCAAACATTGTCAACGGTCTTGAGGTTGACCAAGTAGGCCTCAAAACCACTTTGTTTAGCATTTTTTAATGGGTTTTTACACTTTTTTAACCTTTTTGTAGTGCAGAAATCCTAGATCCGCATGCACGTCTTCATTGCACACTGGAGTTTAGGGCTAGCACTATCCTCCCTACACCATTAATGACAGATCAGGACACCTGTGCAATGCACACATGTCCTATAATGTTTTTAACTTAGATTTTTATTATTGGCTATGTACTGATGTAGAGTTTTCTTCTTTTTTCACAAGATTATCCAGATATCTGAGAGCATCCCATAGGGTAGGTGTCATGCCTAATTTGGGATTAGAGGGATCGCCTCACTGATGATGGGGTAACTCATATACATCACGTCAGTCTCTGGCATGTGTACACCATGCCAAAGATGCTCTACCATAACAAGATGCTAATGGCATTGATGGAGAGTTGGGATGCCACCACTTCGAGCTTCCAGTTGCCTACTGGAGAGATGAAAGTCACTTTAGAGGATGTATACCACATTCTCAATCTCCCCATCCACAGTCGGCATGTGGAGCTCTATGACACACACTTAGTGTAGGAGTGGTCAGATGGGGTATGATATTGCTCTAATTGGATGGACGACAAGGATGTGATCTGGCACATATACACTCAGTGGTTTGATCAGGCTCAGACCACTGTCCCTCTACTACATCAGATCATGGTAGTGACCGTTTCCACAAGGATCACCATAGATGGGTGAGGCTCTCACCTCCATGAGGGCCTCATCTACACCATTTAAGACATGGTGGAATGAAAAATAGTCTTTGGGTGGGGGCATAGCGTGCTCATGCATCTATACTAGGAGCTCGAATGGTACGTGCACTACAAGTAACACATCTTGACTATGTACACACTCTTGTAGGTGTGGGATTTTTCCCATATCATGTGCATGAGGCTAGATGGCTACCCACGGATGCGAGATTACATTGTTCCAATGGCCTACTGGTACAAGCTCACTTTGTAGTGGGGACATTGCATCCTACAGTTTTGGTGGTTGTAGTTTGATACCCCGACTCCAAACAAGATCAGATGGAGGCCCAACTAGTTTTTTGGTGGGTTGATGATGGTAGGTTCCTCTAGAAATTGCAATGTGACCAATTCATTCTTGGTCACACCAATTTTGTGATCATGCCCTACTAATGGAGTTGGGTTATGCGGCAACACAGGTAGATTCATACTATTCCTCCTCCTATCCCCACATACACCCAAGCTGTGTGGAGTGCGGCAAGGTTGATGGATTTTTTGCATTCCACCTTACCATATGCATGCCTCTCTAATGACAAGCCTAATGAAATTGATCTACCATCGATGGGGATGATAGACAATTTTTTTCGGCTAAAGGTCTTGTGGGGTGGTGGGAAACTCATCATCCTATCCTATTGTTCCCAAGAGATGCTCCCATGGGGGATGTGCCACCATAGCCACCTAGGTAGAGGTAGAGGTTTTGAGGCAATGATGACGAGCATGAGGAGCAGGAGAAGGAGGAGGTCCAACTAGAGGAGCAGGAGCAAGTCGAGGAGGTTTAGGAAAATTCATTGAGGTCGAGACATCGATGAAGAATGTCCTCTCCTCCATGTGCCACTCCAATTTTATCAGTTCCACTAGCCCTTGTAGTGTTTGAGGTAGCTCCTAACACAGGTGGTGTGAGACCGAGTGCCCCTCCTCTGCCTAACCCATTCTGGTAGCCAGGGGACCCAGGTATGATATTTATTTATATTATTCCATTTAATACTTTTAGCCTCTATCTGATACACATGTATATTATGGTTTGGTTTTAGTATCTATACATGTTGTGGTATTGATATATTCTCTTTTTGTGTTTATAGTGGATACCTAGGGAATCACTGGGCTGTTCACCAAGAGTATATCAGAGGTGGCCCCTACTGTGCCAATCCAGGGGGCTGTCTTAGATGTGTACTGGCCAATCTCAGTGGGATGTTACGTCCATCTTTTTGAGCTAGTAGCGCACCTAAAGATTGCGTACGAGGAGACACAAGTGGATATTGTATAGATGACTATTGATGTGACCACATTCTAGGGGCAACATGACCAACTGCCGGGGGAGTTACAAATGTCACTCACAGAGCGAGATGCGGCTATGACAAGGGCTGATGTTGTCGAGTAGGAACATGAATCCCTTCAAAGCCATCTTGATTACCTTGTGGGATACCTGATAGCCATGATCCCAACATGTGATCAACAACTGCAACATGAGCTTATTCAAGCCCACATGAAGATATGCTCTCTCAAAGTAGAGATAAGGGGGATGCATCCAACCATGTCCACATCACGCTCACACCACTCTTGATCTATCTCGGCCATGCAACCCTATCTACAACCACAACCAAAGAAAGAGGGATCTGAGAGCCATGTGCTTAGGCCATAGAGAGCCTCCTATTGTATATCATTTTTTTAGCCATGATACATATATTTGTAGATAATTTTTGTATAGAAATTGATACATATATACAACAACCACTCAATTTTTGATGACAGTGGCATGATACATGTACATTAAATTTGATGTTTATACATATATACATGAGATTGATTTTGATGTGATGGTATTGCTTGTTTTATGTGTATGTCCCTTACTTAGATGTATGTTGATGCTATGGATTTTATGGATGTATATTTTAATCAAATTCTATAACAATTTAATGAACACACGTGGATGTATGCTAATTAAATACAATGATGATCTTGTTGGGGATAATGAGTCCGGTCTCTCATCAAGATAGACATCTAAGACAATAGTGCCTTAGTGATTTCTATTCAAAATCACATGAAAGACACAAACAAATTTCCCAAACAATGGAAGCAGGCATAGTTAATCCCCCATTGATCCTCTAAGAGAAGTAAATGCTTGACATATAATAGATTCAACACACGCACTGATTCAAGAACATGAATCAAATAACATGAAAGACAAAACATATGGACACATAGATATATGTGGGGAAAACCTTTTCAAGTATAAAACCCCACCTCCAAAACATTCAGCTCACTTGTATTATTCAGTAACAAAAAACCAGTTACAATACAAACACAGAGCTATGCACTTCAGGATAATACATCTTGTCCATCTGGAGATGAATACAGGCAACACAAAATAGAATCTTCACACAGTTACAATGTCCTCATGACATACTGTGTAGATTCCATTTAGCTCCTCACAAATGACTGTCATAGCCAGCCTCATGGCCAACCCAGCCACACGGCCTCCATAGGTTCACATCTTACCAAATCCGAGAGTCTAAGTGTTCATGGTTGAACCGCTCGAACACTCTTAGCCTCTCTTTGTTATTGCTCATCATTTTTATCGATTTGCACACTAGAATACATATACTATGTGCTTACCTGTTCAACTTATCTCCAGCCTGCAACGGTCATCAAGATAATAAATTATCCACCTGCCAACCTTCCATTTCTAATAACGTGCACCGAACTTGCAAAAGCATCGAGCTACACACAACATTAAATTGGCTTCAGATGCGTCCGTCAACCTTGCTATAATAATGCAGCTCAATCGCACATCAGAAAAAATACCATTCGGCCAACCAGATCATAAGGATCTTCCATGTGTCACCATCTCATTCGTTCGTTGCTTCTGACAGTCGATCAAACCGGTCCAACTCGATCAACCAAGCTCTGAGCTCACCTGAGCTCCTACTGCATTACCGCCGAGCCCACATGACCCAGCCATGGTACAATAGTGAGCTTGCTTTAGCTCACCCTACCTTCTACCTCGCTACCATTGCTCTGTCCGTCTCACCTCGTGGTATGGCGGTGAGCTCGATCGAGCTCACCCAAGTCATCACCGAGCCCAAACTCGGACTACACCGCGCTACTGCCGAGAACGTTTGGCCACCGTGTGGTATGGCAGTAACAACCTACACTGACCACCATCTCCACCGCGCTACCGCTAACTAACCAAAGCCTTCCTGTGGTGTGGCAGTAACCACTAGGCCACCCACTGGCAGTCTCATCGCGGCCACCGTGGTAAGAGGACCCATCGCCCATGGTATAGCAGTAACCGCCGAGCCCACTGCTGGCGGTCTCACCGCGGACACCGCAGTGAGTGGAATCACCACTTGTGGTATGGCAGTAACCGCTAGGCCAAGCTACTGGCGGCCTTACCGCGACCACCATGGTCACTCCGAGCACTGACCGCGGTAGGGCGGTAACCATCACTAGACCGCTGCCTCCAACCATCAATGGTTTACCGCACCCACCGTGGCATAAGAATATGCCTTCGCGGTAGGGCGGTAACTGCTTCCTTTGCTAGCTCGCCACCACTGCTCCGTTCACTGCATTACCTCGCCGGCAATAGGAGCACCCCGCGGTATGGCGGTAATCCAAACCTCTGCCATTCAGCCGCTCACTGGGCAACCGCGCCACCTCCAAGAGACCTCTGCGGTATAGCGGTAGCACTGCCCAATTGCCAGACAGAGTAAGGTGGCTCGCGGTAAAGTAGTAAACCGCACAACCACACCACCAAGGAAAGAACAGGCAGTGGTATGGCGGTAAAGGCCATAAACATGAAGAAATTGCCTAAATTTTCAAGGGAAAAGACCAGAAAGTTGAGGCAAACTTTCCCAACAATCGCCCACTTGCCAAAGACTCTCAGGCTTCCTCCAAACAACCGAACAAGGACCAACACCATGCTCTCATGCTCCAACCAAGACCTCTGCAATGACATCCAAAAATTTCCACCATCTCAGGCAACAACTTCAAGCACAAGAACATGCCAAGGCAAAAAAGCACCAGCCTTAAGAATGCAAACATCTGATTCTCCAGGTGACAAAGGCACAACAACAACAAAAATAAAGCACAACACGAGCATAGAACAACAAACTATTCTCTAGAATAAGAAACCATCAGCTAGAACAACAATCACAACTGACTGCCCTCATCCAACTGATCAACCCACACAATCGAAAACCAGCACCCACAACTCGTGCTGAATCATCCAACCAACCATACCTCAGAGGTATGAACATCAATGAACTCATGCCATCACATAGCCAACCCAAAAACAAAAAACACAAGCACCATGTGTCAACCAGTTAAAAGGCCAAACACACCTAAGTTCTCCCACTGTAAAGGTACTGTCCAGATGAATGCAAACAAAACACCATCACACATGATCTAGGCATACTAGGTCCACCAATCCCTGCACATAGAAATGAATAACCATGTAGTTCCAAGGAACATCCACACTGATTTGCACCACCTACAACCACCTGCTGCAAGAAAATTTTCTCTCAACTGTCTTCCGCAGTTCTTCCAAGATCCTCCATATCTGACTGAAGAAAGAAGCACATGAAACTTCATGTCATCACCCCAGTGACAACACATGACCACATACTATGACCAAATCGGCTCCACAAATAGAATCTCACATCTAAAGTCATATGAAAACAAAACATACAAGAAGAAAAAACTAGATTAGAGAGAAACTACAAATCAAAACATGTAGCATCCTCCTACATACATTTCTAAATGCCAACTGTGTCAAGAATGATCTTCTTCACATCCCAAAGGGAAAAGCCATAACAACACCCAATAGATCCATGGATGTAAGCACCTTAAAGATGATAAGACTCACCCATATAACCATCTCCTATCAGTCCTCAAAAGGAACAAGGAGATACACTATGCTTTCCACCTTTCATTATGAATCATCCAGACTTTTAAAAGCAACTCAAGATTCATAACCATGAAAGATAAAGCATAACACACATCTGAAAGATATAATGGGTGAATACCTTTCAAATAAACCCCACTTCCAAGTAGACCAAGAAGAAAAGAAAAATTTCTCCTCCAAGATATACAAGTCACCATGACTTACCCAAGATAAATTTCCTTCATGGTCTCTGTTGAACTCACATTCAACCAAGGTGCAGGCTACTCGGAATTTCAGCTATAAAATCAACATTCTCTAAAGAATTCCAGCCTCACCTTATTCTCCATGCATCCATGAGCACTAGCAACCTGTCATCTCATGCTAACTCCAAACTGCAACACTACAATAAACATGAAGTCCTCCAGCATATGACCAATGTACTCAAAATAAAGAGAAACCCCAGACCACTGTCAAAGCTCCAAACTAGCTGAACAAGAACTTATTATGACACCATGATCTACACATCTCCATTAGGAGATACCATGCTTCAAGTGCACTATCCATGGTCTCAAGAGCAAAGAAACATGCCAAAACTCTAAGGCACAAGCAAGAGTATACATGACATAAAGCAAACAAACTCTAAACCAACATCACCTGTCAAGCACCACCAGGATCTCAGCCAAAGAATACCACGGTCCTCCATGGCTCCAAGATGCTGCACATCTTCAAATAGTGACCATGCAGATACGAAAGAACTCTTCTACAACAACATGATCTAAGAGTCCTCAAGAAGCATCTGCAACACCAAAGAAGATCATTTACCACCAAGTGATGAATCCATAGTCACTGCTAAAGCTCCCACTGAGCTGTGAAACCGAGCTCTCCAAGCACCATGACCAACCACCCCATCACCGTTAAAAGCTTACACTAGCCAGTGTATCCAACTCTCCATGACATTGTGATTCACATACTTCAGATCCCCATCACTAACTATTCAGGTACTCAAATGTCATTCCTCCTCTCATCTCAAAACAACCACACCAATGCAAAAGTGACCATAGACAAGGTTAGCTAACAGATCTGCACTAGACAGTTACAACCTCATGGATATAGACAGTCCACTTCCGAGTTGTCTCACAACAAACATGTAGGTAAGGACAACCCACAACATTGCACAACTCACGGATGCAACCAAATGTAAACCCTGCAAATCTATCATCGCACTGGAAATTGCAAAACTAAGATAATCAAAGAGAACAACCAAAGCAAACAAGCATGAATCAAACACCAAATCAGCAACAGATCCAATTTTCCAGTCACATCCACAACTCAAGCACCATAGTCTAGGTAACCAACAAGTAACACCACAAGAATGTTGAAAGTAAACACATACCAACACTCTCATGCAGAGAAGATAAATCTTCTACAAACAAGTCGAATTGCAGCTATCCCATCCAGTCATACCCCAAAATCCAGGACCTGGAAAACAGCAGACAACAACTCCACAAAACACAAGTTTTTCCTTGACCATGTAAAACCTGCAAAACCACAGTGTTTATAAAGCACCCACGCATCTCCATCTTCATTGCTCATCTGGATGACTCAGGAGTCTACACACAACCATCATAGTTAACCAAAATAATGAAAAGAAACATGAAAATGCATGATAGACTTTTTAGGAAAATCTACACAAAACCTCCAGAGCCAAAGACATGAATTTGAAACCATGCAAGTGCAAGACACAGGCACACAGGAACAATAGGTCCATTTCAGACCAGTTCCAACACCACAGTCATGCACAGGAAAAAGGGAGAACCAGGCTATCTAGAAGTTGCAGACCACCCCTGTCACTTCATAATCTCCATGCAATCAGAGCACCAGAGAAACTGCCTTCAGTGCTTAGTCAAAAACACCCAGCACAAGCACAACTCTCCATAGCTGATCATCAACACAAGCAAGTCCATACCTCTAGGGAGCCTCTCACATAGAAACCCAGTATTAACACCATGCTTCACTGCAACTCAACCATGAAAACACCTCATGCCCTTTGCATCAGGAAGTTTTGCTATGACCCAGGAGCCTCAGACCATGTTGCCACAACATGACCAACTCTAGTCATCTCCATCATCTTTCAAACTGTGTGTTGAATAAAAGAAGAACACACTTCCACTCATCGAAGGATCAATGACCAACTGTTTTCTCCAGACTTCCTCAAGCTTGCCAAGCTAAGAAATCAGCACAGGAGAAAACCCAGAACTTCAGCAACCAGGAGAAGACTTTGATACCAATGGTTGGTATCATCAAGCCTCGACCTCCTTCAATCAACTTTGATATCACTTGTTGGGGATAATAAGTCCGGTCTGTCATCAAGATAGACATCTAAGGCAACAATGCCTTAGTGATTTGTATTCAAAATCACATCAAAGACACAAACAACTTTTCCAAACAGCGAAAGCAAGCACAGTTAATACCCCATTGATCCTCTGAGAGAAGTAAATGCTTGACATATAATAGATTCAATACATGCACTAATTCAAGAACATGAATCAAACAAAATGAAAGAAAAAACATATGGACACACAGATATACATGGGGAAAACCTTTTTAGGTAAAAAACCCCACCTCCAAAACATTCAGCTCACTTGTATTATTCAGTAACAAAAAACCAGTTACAATACAAAAATAGAGCTATGCACTTCAGGATAATACATCTTGTCCATCTGGAGAGAAATACAGGCAACACAAAATAGAATCTTCACATAGTTACAATGTTGTCATGACATACTATGTAGATTCCCTTCAGCTCCTCACAAATGACTGTCACAGCCAGCCTCATGGCCAGCCCAGCCACATGGCCTCCACAGGTTCACATCTTACCAAATCTGAGAGTCTAAGTGTTCACAGTTGAACCGCTCAAACACTCTTAGCCTCTTTGTGTTATCGCTCATCATTCTAATCGATCTGCACACCAGAATACATATACTTTACGCTTACCTGTTCAGCCCATCTCCAGCCTGTAATAGTCATCAGGATAATAAATTATCCACCTGCCAACCTTCCATTTTTGATAACGTGCATCGACCTTGTAAAAGCATCGAGCCACACACAACATTAAATTGGCTTTAGACGCGTCCGTCAACCTTGCTATAATAATGCAGCTTAGTCGCACATCAGAAAACATACCATTTGGCCAACTAGATCATAAGGATCTTCCATGTGTCACCATCTCATTTGTTTGCTGCTTCTGACAGTCGGTCAAACCGGTCCAACTCTATCAACCAAGTTCTGATCTCACCCGAGCTCCTACCACATTACCGTCGAGCCCACATGACCCAACCACGGTACAATGGTGAGATCACTCAAGCTCACCCTGCCTTCTACCTCGCTACCGCTGCCCTATCCATCTCACCTCACGGTATGGTAGTGAGCTTGACCGAGCTCACCAAGTCATCACCAAGCCCAAACTTTGACTACACCGCACTACCACCGAGCATGTTTGGCCACCCCGCGGTATGGTGACAACAACCTGCACTAATCGCCATCTCCACTGTGCTACCACTGACTAACCAAAGCCTTCCTACGGTGTGGCGGTAATCGCTAGGCCAACTGCTGACAATCTCACTATGGCCACCGCGGTGAGAGGACTCACCACTTGTGGTATGGTGGTAACTGCTGAGCCCACCGTTGGAAGTTTCATTGTGGACATCGTGGTAAGTGGAACCACCACCTACAGTATGGCGATAACCGCCAGGCCAAGCCATTGGCGACCTTACCACGACCACCACAGTCACTCCGAGCATTGACTACGGTAGGGCAGTAACCATCACCAGACCATTTCCTATAATCATCAATGGTTTACCGTACCCACTGCGGCATAAGAATATTCCTCCACGGTAGGGCGGTAATTGCTTCCTTTGCCAGCTCACCACCACTGCTCCGTTCACCGCGTTACCTCACCACCAATAGGAGCACCCTGTGGTATGGCGGTAAGCCAAACCTCTGCCACTCAATCGCTCACCGTGCAACCGCGCTACCTCCAAGAGACCTCTGCGTTATAGCAGTAGCACTACCCAACCGCTAGATAGAGTAAGGTGGCCCACGGTAAAGCGGTAAACCACACAACCACGCCACCAAGGAAAGAACAGGAAGCAGTATGGCAGTAAAGGCCATAAACATAAAGAAATCGCCTAAATATTCAAGGGAAAAGACCAGAAAGTGGAGGCAAACTTTCCCAATAGATCTAATTTCCTAAAAATATATAATGTAATGCACAAATACACAACATAGTAAAACACATATACATATGTCTCTCTCTCACACACACTCAATTATATCATAACAATTTTTTTTCACAATGTGTTAATGAATAATGTCAACAAATGCAATGCTACAAACCTTAGAGAGTGAATACTACACATATGACACATTAGACACTAGGCATAGTATTGACGAAGATGCATTGCATTAACAGGTTCAATTAAGGGCGTACCATCCATGGATTATAATTCATAGGCACCCAAACCATATACGAAGATGATAATGTAAGGGCCCAAACAATCAGGACTAAATTTTCCCCTTTGATTAGGTGGCGTATTTACATTTCTCTGATTCTCGTAGAAAACTAGGTCACATACCTTGAAAGTTCTAGGAAGTACACTTTGATTATATTGTCTGGATAACGATCATTGATAAGCTTTAAGATGGTCGAGGGCCTGTAATTGACTCTCATCAAACATCTCTAGCTGATGCAAATGATTAGCTCACTAAGCTTCACCATCAATTATCCCTTTAAGGGAAACCTGGAAAGACAAAATTTCCAACTCTAAAGGCATAATAGGTTCGACACTATACACAAGGTTGTAGGGTGTTTTTCCTGTTGTCATACAAAACCTTGTGTGATAGTGTGTGAGGGGGAGAATGATAAAACGAAAGTAAGATTAAACATGCTAATGTAAGAATCTAAAATAAGATCAAACGCATTAATCTAAGATCTAAACCTACACATACAAAATGAAACTAAGCTATTTTAACATACATAAATGAATCTATGATTACAAAATTGAATGTACTAAATAACATAGTTTTACCATCCTGTAGTGGAGTGTATTCACCTTATTTTGGGTTGTTCTTATCATCACAAAGCCTCCAAAGTTTGTGTGCAAAAGCTTGATGAGTGATTTCCTTGGGTTGGTTGATCAAAGAAATGAGGTTGAAGCACTAGTAATCGTGTTTACGAATGTCAGCAGTACTTCATTGTGCAAATGATGTTGATTCTTTGATCCTTATTTATGAGTAAAGGGGTTTGTTATATAGAAAATGAGATTTGAAATGAACGATCAGGATCGTGTTGAAGAATATGCAGATCAACGATCGAAGTATTGAGAGGATTTAGACATGAGAAAATTGTGCAAAGTTGATTGCACAATTTGGGTGATTGAGAAATAGATTGAATAGTCAAGGATTAGATTGATCTGTCGGGATTTTAGATTGATCAGTCAAGATTTAGATGACTTAGTTAGGAAATTGATGGTTTAGTTAGGAGTTTGATTGATTAGTTAACAACTTAGATTGATTAGTTAGCAATTTAGATTGATTAGTTAACAAATTAGATTGCTTAGTCAACAGTCGTAATTTTCTCAATCAGAAAGTGGGTGAGGAATAAGAATTAATTGATTTAATTAATTAATTCCTTTTTGGAGTTGAACATGCAAATCAAGTTTGACTTTTGCAAAGAAAGTTGCATTAGTTTGATTTTATTTTTGATAATTTATTTGAATAGTTTGATTTAATTATTCAAATTTTAGAAGGAAACTGTGGTAATTTAAATTATTATGATTTAACAATTTAATGAACTTAGGGGAATAAGGTGGTTTAGCAATGTAATTAAATAATTGGTGTTATTTAATCAATGAAGACGAAATAAAGTGAGATTAGGACTTTATTAAAAAAAATTGATTTATTTAATTGGTCGAAATGATGAAACTTGAATTAATCAAATAATGTTGTTTTATTTAGTCAATAGTAGAATTAGGGTTTTTAGGAATTTATTTAACAAATGTAATTTATTTAATTTGTTCGAAATGATGAACAAGTGAATTAATTAAATAACGTTGTATTATTCAATTAATAGAGGTGTTGGTTCTAAAAAATGTAGGTTTGAACCATGAGAGGTTGCAAAGCTCTCACAATGCTTTTGGCCAATGCACATGGCCAATCGATGCAATTGAACCTTCTTCTCTTTAGGTTCTGCTAGACCAAGGTGGGTGTACCTAATGAATGATGCAGATTTATAAATATTTCCTGGTTGATCAATCTATCCACAATGGCAAATGGAAGTGAATAGATGAAAATCACTACAACTAATCCTACTCCTACAACACAAATGAAAGGTTTTGAAAAGATTGTTTGTTTATGAATTTATCTCTGGGTTGTAGTAGATCAGTGCCTTCTGTCCACATGGGCAATGGAGTCAAGAATATTAAAAATTGAATGTATTTCCCCCTCTGTCTTAATTCAAATTGTTAGGCACTTTGAAAATGAAATGTAATGACTGGCATATAATTTCACCCAATTTATGGCTTCCATAAATTATGCTTGAATATTTTCCTACCAAGTTCTTTAATCATCCAACAAAAAATCCTAAAATCACTGTGACTTGTTTAAAAGAATTTTAGTTCTGACATGTAGACACCTATTAATCAAATCACACAAAGTGATAAATGCACTATGATAAATCAGAAAATATACATGATATCTTGATTTAAATGATTTAATGATTTCTAATTGGAGACAACCAGGCAAGAAATACAGAGCTTATAACATCTCAACAACTAAATACAAAAATGAACTTCACCAAAATATTCCCCATTACTCTATCTCAGGAAGGTTTTTTCCATTATTTACATTCCCAGTTCCATTTTCTAGAAAAACGTAACTCTACTCTAACCACTGCCTACTATCTCCCGTCCCCTCTTGCAACTGAATTTTCAAAACATTTATACATCATATATGAAGAGTCACAACCCTTCACTGTTCTGGTAAAACCATTTACATTCCATTGACAGAAATTAAAATATTTGATTAAGTTGCCTTTCGGCAAATAAAATATTTTAACTATATCTCTGCCTTTGATTTTTCCTTTTAATACTTTTCCCGTCATTTTTCATTTATGCCTTGACCGGTCTTTATATTTTATCTCCCTGTGGTTTTCATTGTTTTTACCACTCTACTGTGGGTTTGAATTATCCACCCATGGTTATGTGGTGCCTAGCCTCGACCTGTCTTCACTCTGCTAACTGTGACAACTATCTCCATGTTTACCGTGCTACTGCGGTCTCTAGCTTGACTGCCAATGGTACTGCGGTAGCCACCTACACTGCTTCCTCTTGACCACCACAGTCACTACGGTCTGTGGTTAACCCTATGCAGTGTGGTAGTAAACATCTTTTGCTTGCTTGCTAACCGCTACCGTGCTACCTTCGACTGCTCACCATTTCCTTTGCCATTATCTTTGTTCATCGCGATCACCACGGTCTCCCCTGGAGCCCCCCGTGGTATTGCGGTAGCTACCCTGCCACTTACCAGACTGTTAATTGCACCAGTTATCTCACCGCCACTGCGGTACCATGGTCAAGCATGGTGTGGCGGTGACTGTTCTCTAACCGCTAGGCTTTCCCTCTAGTGCACAACCATAAGCTGATTGATGATTGTCTGCGGTAAAGCGACATGAAGAGAAAAGATAGGAATTTCAATAAGATTAAGGTAGCGGTATAACACATAAGTCAATTTTTTGATTTTTGGATAGTGGTAAAATGAAATGTTTTAGGAGAAAGATAGGAAAAGGGCATGAATAAATAAAATCCTTTAGGGTATTGATGGAAAATTTAGGATAAAATGGGAAAAACCTTAGGGATTTTAATGGAATTTTTCAATTCTAACAAGAGGAATTAAGGTTTTTGATATGGTGTGATGTGGGACGTTGCAGTATGATTTTGAGATGTTACAAGATGATTCCGAGATTTTTTGAGTCATTCCAAGATGGTTTTGAGATGTTACAGGATGATTTTGAGATGTTCCAAGACATTACAAGATGATTCCAAGATGTTTTAGGGTGATTCTGAGATGTTACAAGATGATTCTAAGATGTTCTAAGACATTTGGTGATGGTTTCAAGATGTTACGAGATGTTTCAAGATGATTCTGATTCATTTTGAGATGTTATGGGATGTTCTGAGATGATTCTGAGTCATTTTGAGATGTTACAGGATGTTCTAAGATGGTTCTGAGTCATTTCGAGATGTTACAGGACGTTTCAAGATGATTTCGAGTCATTTTGAGATGTTCCAAGATGTTTGAAGATGATTATGAGTAATTTTGAGATGTTACAAGATGTTCTGAGATAATTCTGAGTCATTCTGAGATGTTACAGTGTGTTCCAAGATGATTTCAAGTAATTCTAAGATGTTATTGGATGTTATGAGATGATTCTGAGTCATTCATAGATGATACAGGATGTTCTAAGATGATTCTGAGTCATTCCGAGATGTTACAGGATGTTCCAAGATAATGCTTAATGTTCTTTGATGTTGTTTGATGCTGTTCGATATTATTCGATGTTGTTCGATGCTGTTTGATGTTGCTCGATGCTGTTTGATGTTGTTTGATGCTATTCAATGTTGTTTGATGTTGGTTGATGTTGTTTGATGCTTTTCAGGGTGTATGATAGATGTTAAGTCAATTTTACATGTCTACAGTTTTCCCCTCTTTGATACAAAGTACTAGTTACTTTGTTTCAAAGATTCTATTTTTAAGATCAAGTTTATGAAAAAAATATTTATGCCCCATTGTGCCCCGACATTCAGTGGAATGATGGTAGGACTTTATGCTACCCCCTCGAGTGGTTGACTGAAAATTTCAAGCTTGGAGGTCAGACTCTTGACATTATTGTATTGTCATTTCGATGTTTTCAGATGAAATATTATATCAATAGGTTCTTTATTTCTCGTTTCGATGTTTCCTAGAGATTCTAATTTGAATGTAGGAAGGTTCCCTACATGAAATTAGGGTTTCCTAGATGAAATTAGGGTTTTTTTTGAGGTGTTATATGGGAAAATAGTCTTCAAATTGGCTCATTTGTGCTCTGATCCTTTTGCTAATTCTTGTCTCTAGATTTCACATTTTTTCAGTTGTTAAGGAACAATTCCAAGATTTTAGGGTGCCCCACATCATTCTAAGCTTATTTGAGAGTTTGGACGACCTTCAGGTGTGGGTGGCTCGGTATGTACTTTCTCACTTTTTTATTTTATCATGTTTTATTCTCATTATATGTGTATGAAGTTCTTATAGTTAATATCATACAATTTTTATGATTCCTACATAGTTGCATGATTTTTCATGCCTTTGCCTTGTCAAAACCTCCCACGGGTCTTAAAACTATGCAGTTTCCTTAAAACTATGCCCCTATTTCATGCACTTGATTGAAAATTGTACAGTTTCCTAAAAATTGCACCCTTGACCTAAAAATATGTAGTTGACCTAAATCTAAGCCCCTACTTTTGTGCCCTTGACCTAAAATTACATAGTTGACTTAAAATTGCACCCTTTTTTTATGCACTTGACCTAAACTTACATAGTTTCTTGAAAATAAAGCCCTTGTCTAGTATTTTCTGAGCATTTTCTTAAGATCCTAGCTTTTGACTTCTCTTCCTATTTTAGCTTTTAGCGTTTGTTCTAAAACCTAGCATGTTTCTGTTTTTCATTCTAAATGTTGTTTGTCATCATGCTCATGTTGTTTTGTGTTGCTTTACATGTTTAGAGTGAAACCCTAACATCCTGGTTTATAACAATTGTAGGTGAGTGTTAGAGCACTTATGATGAAAGAGAGACATCCTTGCCACTTTTTCAATCCGATTTCCCATTTTTGTGTGTTGGAGTGGGACTTACTTGATGCCATGGGATTATGTTAAATTTATTATATGCCTCCAATTAGGACTCATATAGCGATGATGACTGCGCTTGTGGAGAGGTGGCACTCTGAGACACCCTCCTTTCATTTGCCTACATGTGAGGCTACCATTACTCTTGAGGACGTTTGGAGGATACTCCGTCTTCCCATTCATGGTGAGCAAATAATGTATCATGTTTGATGAGGTGCTTGTGTTATGCAACATTTGTTAGGTGTTTCACAGTTTGATGTATGCAATTCCAAGATTGATCTATCTGGGTTTTCTGACAATATAGATCCTATTGTTCTTGTCCTTTATGGTCTAATATCAGGATTATTTGTTCCTGATAGGTGAGGTTGATAGTTTGATATGGGTTGGGGTACATGTATCGAGAGTATGCTAGAGCATGGGATGATATATTCCTGGGGTGCTTGTTCACTTTCTCATCTTTACCAAGATATGCATGAGGTGGTGTATTGAGGTGGGAAGTCTATGTCTGTAGGTGTTTCACTTTTGCATGTTTGGGTGTGGTGGGAACGAAGCAAGAATTCAAGGTTTACTGATCTTGTGGGTGATCCCATTGTGGGTAGAGTAGGTATTATAGGTCATCATGGGGAGTGACAATGTGTTGAGGTTCTCGCAGAGTAGTTGGATCGATCTTGACGTGATGAGGCACAAGGTATTCAGGATGAGCGTATGCCTTTTTCTCAAGGTTAGGGATAGGTTTCGGGTCCTTGTCCACTAGCTAGGGATGTTGATATACTGCTAGTTCAGATGACTTCTACCAGAGATGTAGAGATTGTGTGGCAACATGATGCAAAGGCTCTGGTATACAATTTGAGGGATGAGCGAGAGAATGAGATCATCCGACGAGATGTTGCAAAGGCTCAAGTACTGTTACTTACGTTACGTCATAGAGAGATAATCACTGGGTAAAGCATGATAGTATGTGAGTTGAGTGAGATTAGTTTCTATAGATTTCCACTTAGTATCAGACCTTATATGATGCTATTGTTCCTATGGATTCTTGGTGTCCATGGTGTTGGTGTTTTAAAATGCAACCCAACTGGGATTTGCAATTCTCTAAGAGGTATCCGACCTCTATATTAAAGAACCACAAAGGCTAGTGGCCAACTGACAAAAAATGGAATGGATACACATTTCCCCTACACTTCAGGCTCTGTAAGACCTAGGGGGTAACCCTTTAGCAACATGAAACAATCTAGACACACAAGTAACATGATATTGCTTAACAAATGATTCTCTCACAAAAATATGTTGAGAAACCTAAAATATCGCTTAACATTGGCAAGATATTGAATGAATTTCATCAATTAGCATGAAGAACATGACAAACACAACTCAACAAAACAAATTTGAAATGGTTTTTGATTTAAAGAGTTGGGACCAAATTGAAAACAATAGAAACATGATAATGGACCAGTGCCATAAAAATGGGCTATGGAGTCATATAACTAGCGTTCATCTTTCAGTGTTGAACATGCTCTGAAGGTCTTGTAAATGTTGTCACATTATGACAACCAGACCACTGTAGCTTTCTCTGATAATTCTGCTTATAAATCCACTTGAAACATATTACTCCTATCACATTTGTCAAAGCATTTATACTATCCCTGAACAATAGGCAATAATAAAAGCAACTTGTGCTTTATTAAAGAAATTACACCATTCATCGAACATAAGGCAACACCAAATGTAGCTAAAATACAACAAATGTGCATGAACAGACTCAAATAATTTTATTATTGAATCCAAAATAGCATTACAATTTAGCCATGGAGACAATTATCAGCAAAATAAAAACAACAGAACAATTCAGAACACACTTTCAAATTAAAAATGAATAACAATCATATTTGCCCCTAGCTTTTACAATCTACCCATAGCTTTTGCCTGACTTGCAGAATTTTCAGAAATTGGAACCCTTACAATTGAGATGAGAAAAGAAGATATAGAAAAAAGAAGCAAACAGGAGCAGCCCTAGAACTAATCTGGAAATGCCATCTGGAAGCTCCATTCCCATTGATCAAATTGAAAAATAATATCTCCACTCTCTTCCTCTGCAGCAACAAACATATTCCCTCAAAAACTGCCCCTACTCATCATTGCCCAGTAACTGAAAAACAACCCATGTGGAGATTCTCATCATTTTATCCAGCTGCTCTTATCTCAGCCTTTTCCCGTGGAAAATTCTGTTTCTGTTCTCTTTTAATTTCTGCACATTACTTGCATATTAAAACCCAACACATATTGGCCATTTAAAAATGAATATTAAATTCATTTTACCCATATCCTCTTATATTTTATTCCCCAACAAAGAGAATGTTTGCGTTAAAATACTCCTTTGTGCAATTTCACGTGCAACAAAATAATACTTCACCTTCCTCATGCATTTTGTATTATAAAATTTGTCTGGGTAAATAAAATATTCACCCACAACACATTTGACTCTCATCGCTTATTTTAAAATACTTGGCCACAATATTTGGAGATATTGGAAAATTTCAGCGGGCCTCATATCTGAATAAAGTATCTTCGCATAATACTTTATTTTACTCATAAAAGTGAAACCCACATTTTACCTGTGCATGAAACATCACTTGGGCCCACCATTTATATTTGCCCCTGAACAACATTAAAATATGATGGCACTTAAAATATTATATCGGGCTCTCTTAAGTTTATAAATGTTTTACCTTTCTTTCTAAAAATAAAACAAAAGCAATTAAAAATCGAGCCATCCTGTGTATTGAGAACATTTCCCGGGCCCGCCACTACTACGTGGTGCAAATTCACTCACCTCGCAGGAATTAACTGGTGAGAGGTTTGGACGTGTGAGCCAATGAGCAAGGGTGGAGATCTTGCTGGATTCTCATCCTCACTCCTGAGCCGTCGATCAATTTCCTCAATTGTTTGTGTTGCCCTAACTTCATCTTCATTGCTTGCTCGAGCTCTGCATTTGCAATCCTCTTCACCATTGCTCCATGTGCTCGAGCCTGTGCTTTGGTGGATGCATGGCCTCCTCACTTGGTGTGAGGGTCTCCATGTTTCATTTTACATATGCTGGTTGCACCTTGCTTTACTTGTCACTTGCATTTTCCTATGAGCCACTAAAATCCTTTTCAACACCTCCATTCGTGCCTTTCTCTGGCTCTAGTCTTCTCCTCACGTCCTGGCCGGTGCACCTACGCACTCCCTCATTCCTCTAGTTGCGTGGGTCCTCTCCTCTATGCTTTGATGGGTGAATACCATGTTCCATAGCTCGCGCACCCTTCTTCACCTTGCTGCGTGGGCCCTCATTGGTAGGATGTGTCCCGTACCATGATCCTCTCCTCTCCAGGCGTGAGCCACCTCTCATCTCCCTACACACATGGAATCCATGAGATCACACTATTTGGCACTCTCTCCAGCAGGTAGTGTGCCCCCATGACATTTCCTCTAAGCAGAAAGTCTCAATAGCCTGGTTAACAAACCCATCTTGTGCATTCGCTGCAGACATAGGCATTTGATTCCCTCTATGTAGCTATTAAATTGCTTCTTTTGCTTGAAACCGATCCCCCATTCATTGATTAATGTCGAAGCCCAACCTTGACACAGGCATGGAATACATTGAGTTAAGCCAACATATCGAATTGAGTCCTCACTTCTAAATGGAGTGGCATATCCACTGTCGTAGACCCTCAAAATGAAGGAGTGAAAATTTGTTTTCAAATTCACAACAATAGTCATTCTGCTTCAGGGAATGCTCACCATATTTAAACACATGCTATGAAAAGTAACCAACCATTTCACAAAATTTGGGTAGTGCCATATATGCGGGCAAAATGATATCCACATTCCTCAAACTTGTGTTTGCCCTATCATCTTTAGATTCTTTCTGATTATGGTGCAAGTTGTGAAACAATTCATCAAGCTTCAAACTGTGTTGTGACTTTATCCCATGGTGACTTCAAGTCATTGCCTTCTTCAAATCGATGGAAGGAGTTCATACATTAAAAGACTAGAATTTTTGGATGTTAATAGTTACTCATTATTATCTCATTATTATGCATCACCAAGTAGTCACCCAACTGATCCAAACATTCACAAGCTAATGGAACATCTAGATTATCTGAAAACACAGTTGTCTCCACGTATAATAGATTTGAAAACCCCTAAATAATTACCTCTGGTAATAATGACACAAACTTGGATCACTTCATTTGAGTGCATTGTGTCTCCTTGATCAATACTGAAACATAAATTCAAAAAGGTGCAGAGCAAGCTAGGTCCACATATGAGCCCAGACTAAATTTTTTTTCGTTTTCAAACAAATTTTGAACTCAAATGATATGAAACTGCCTTTTGAATACTTCTGAAGTTGAAAAACGAACTAGGTCTTCATCAAAAACTATTTTCTGTCCCTTTTGGAAATAGTGCAAAATTGACCCAGTGGGCTTTGGAATCAATCTGGGAAACTAGTCAAATGACCACATGAAGCAATTAGAACTAGAAGACATGCAAAACTTTGACCCGAGAATACAGTGTAACAAATGGATCAGAAAAAGGAAACCCGAGGAACTGGATATGAATCAGAAAAGTTACCCAGTAAGGCTTCTCTGAAACAACTATTTCGAACCAATTAAAACTCATTCAACTGCTAATTTGTAAAAATAGTGAATCAACTCTTGACGAGTTGCCATCAGACATACAAGTTCATTGAGGTACCCCAAGCACGTGTGCAAAAGGAATTTTCTTGAATCATCACCAATCAAAAGATACTGATGGTCGAAGTTGACCACTCATAAAGGCTGTCAGGAATGCAGATGTGAAATTGAACAAACTGCATTCGGTTTCGTTCTGCTAAAAATAGAAAATCAGATTATGAGGCTCTAAAAATTGACATGTGAGATCATTTAGGTATGGAGAATACGGAACAACATTTGTTCTGACATGACAATCAATTGGTTGCAAAATCAAAGCTCAAACAGGAAGGTATTTCACAAAACTGACAATCTACAAACAACAAAACAGTGTGAAAACCCTCCAGCTTCACTTTTTGAAACTCTGTCAAAAATCATTATGGGAAGCTGAAAATTGACATGCCTGCTCACATAGGTCAACTGAATACGTCTGCAAATGGGTTTTGCATAGCAATCAAAGGGCTTTAAAATACAAGCCTCCAAAGTGGATGCCCTGAGCAGATTCATCAGGTGCACTTCTGAAAGTGCAGAAGCAAATTTTTTGAAATAGGCATCTCAAATTTGCAAAATTTGAGAGTGCCATCACATGGTTCGGGGAGCCGAGTGTTGTGAGCGATGGTAGTGGTGGTGCAGGTATAGGTGCAGGTGTAGGTGATTAGTCTATTAGATAACCAAATCGTTTGGGTGGTCTATAGTATCCTGTCCTTCCTGTCAGGATCTTACTTTTTTTGGTACTTGATCTTCATGTTGTTTTTTGGTACAAAATAATTTTGTAGACATGCGTTATATATATTCATTGGTCTAGTCGAGACCTCATATATATGTTATGATTTTGTATTATCCAATCATACTTATGTCACTACAAATGATGTACTTATGAAATGTTCCCTTTTTAATGATGATATATATGAGATATACCTTCTTCGATTCAGCTTCATTTTACGCTTATGTGATGGTGATATATGATGATGTATGTTTATATGTGTTTTTGTGCTTTTCTGATTTATGAATTTTGATGTGCATTTATGAATCATACTTTGTCTCATTATGATGTGGTTTATGTTGATAAATGATTGCCCCATACATGAAACATGATTTTTTTATCGATTTATTATCATGATGATATGTATTGATAACATTTGTGGATGTAGTTATGGATATGGTACTGATGATGTTTTATGCAAGATGAATGTTAATCAAAAGAAATATTGATGATAGATAGAGATATGATGTTTAGAAGAAATATGATGATAGATAGATTTGTGATGTTAATTAGAAGAAATATGATGATAGATAGATTTATGATAATTAGAATAAGATATGATGATGGATATAAATGTGATTTTGTTAATTAGAATAAGTATTGATATGGATAGTGATTTATGAATGGATTTAGAGACTTCGCATTTTGAAAAACCCTTTTTGATGTAGCAAAAAGATATGATGCACTAGGGTATAAATTACCAAGGTGACTTTGTATATATTGCATGGACTTTGACCCTACAAACAAAGAGTATCATTTCTCATTCTTGACATTCAAAAACTTTATTTAAAGTATAGGGTGGGGTTGCGTGATTTTTTTTTTGGACCAGTCACATAAAGAGGTATAGAACACCTAACATGTAACAACTTCATGAACTATTTTAATACAACTTCCATACACTCAATAAAGAAATTATTCACCATGGTATTATTTAAAAAATATCTTACAAACAACAAATCAAAATGATACTCAATTATCCCTATTCCTTATTCTCTAAATCCTCATGGACATCTTCAATAGATCATGGGAATGAGTCAACAAAATAAATCACAAAAACAGGACCATAAAAAGATAAAAAACAAAGTTGCAGTATCAGTTTCCATATGTATTTGGGGTGGGGCTATTACCTATTATTGATCATGTCTATCGTAGGAACATATCCATTAAGGAATATCTCAGGATGTTTTTGGGACTTGTCAAAAAGATAGGTAGTTGATACTTTGATATTGTTTTCGTCTATTCATAGTCAGATCTTATGTGATTGTTTTGCTTGAAAGTTCTAGCTTTTGATGTTTGCTTTGGTTTTTTGTTTATTTTATTAAAGGATGATTGTGATAATTTGTTTATTATGGGTGAAATGTTTATTGCGGATTTTGATGACTAGTGTGGTCTTTTTGATTTTCTAAGTTTTTATGATACTATTTTTGTTGTTTTCAGGGGACTAACCTAGGGCCTTGGGGGCTCACCAAAGATAATACTTGCCTATGTTGTACATGTAGAGGCTTGTAGTTTGCTTGGTTTGACCTTTTTTGTGAATGTTTTTGGATTTTGTATGTTGTATAAATTTTTGGGATTTTGGATTTTGACTAAGTTGAAATAAAGCATGTTGAAAACCTAAGGGGACTGACCTAGGGTCTCGGGGGCTAAAAATCCTTTCCTATGTTTTACACACAGAGACCATGTATTTCGACTGTTTGAATCAAAGAATGCATTGTTTTTGGGTAAACAACATCGATAATCTGGATCAATATCCCATTTTCATGTCTACAGGACATGTTGTGGGAAATTGACTTGAACAAGCTATGGGGTTCAAGCAAATGTTGATATCTTAGACTATTTGAGTGAAGGAATAACCCAATGATTTTGTTTTGTTTTTGATATTTTTCACATGTTTTTTTTTTTAGTGCTTTTCTAGTGTTTTTGACTTTTGTTGTTTTATGAACATGATTGGATGTCACAAGATCTAATCCATGACTATCTTTGGGAAGTTTCCCCCAATAATATGACTTACCTTAATTAGTGACAAGCCATGGTTGGATACATAATTTATGAAATGGATGGGTGGATGCTGTGAGAAAGTGCTAATAGATAATGATGCAAGTTTTATTCACATATAGCACTTATTTTCTAGGTTTTCACTATGGTACCTATTATAGGAGTGCTACAAAGTGGTTTTCACTCAAAGAACGTTTTATTTTTCTTTACTAATTTTCTCTCTTTTTTTTGATTTCTTTGTATTTTTATCTCTTTTTTCTTTTTTCTTTTTATTTTTACCCTTTTGCCTGAGGTATTTTGATTTGCTTCATATATAGAACTTCTTGAGGTGGCTATTATTCAGTGATTCAACTAGAGGTTCTCCTTCGGGAGTAGCCAACTGATATGCCCAGAGTCGTAGCTTGCTATGATATAAACGAGCATAACCAGTTGGGTTCAAATTTTCCTTTACCGTCCTGATTCAATTGTATCTTCTAATTCTCCTTGAGGACTAAGTCACCAACTTGAAAGTTTCTGTCTTTGATTCTCTTGTCATAAATTTTTTTGAGCCGATTCTGATAAACCTGTAGATGGTTTAATGTGCTCAAATTCCTTTCATCTAGGAGCTCTAATTCATTCAATCTGGATACCCTGTATTCTTTGTTGCTGACCATGCCTTTAAATGAGACTCACAATGAGGGGATTTTGACCTCGATAGGTAATACAACCTCTGATCCGTAGACCATGGAAAATGGTGTGGCACTAGTGGGTGTGTGAATGCTAGTTTGATAAGTCCATAAGGCTAGGTTTAGCTATAAATTCCAATCATTACCAACATCATTGGAAATTTTTTTCAGTATTTTTAGGATTGTTTTATTGAATGCCTCATCCTAACCATTTCCTTGAGGATAGTAGGGCATTGAAAATCTATGTTGGATAGAGAAATTGGAAAACAGTTATTGGACATCCTGATTCTTGAATGGGGTGCCATTGTCTATTACAATTGTCTACGAGATTCTATACCTACAAATGAGATAATTCAAAATGAATTTTGATATCTATTTGCTAGTGATATAGGTCAATGGAATTTCCTCTATCTATTTAGTGAATTACTCTTTTGTTGTGATAATGAATTTATGCTCGTTAGATGAAGCAAGTGATATCTTGCCTACCATGTTTTATCCCCATTGTAAAAAAGGCCATGGTGTCATGATGGGTCATAACTCTTGTTCTTTTGCATGAAATAGATCACTATGTTGCTTACATTGTCTACACCTTCTAGAATGTTGAATGTAATCTTGCTCCATGGAGGGCCAATAGTATCCCACCCTGAGTAGCTTTTGGACTAGGTTAGGTCCACTAGAGTGGGATCCACAAATACTTTTATGGACCTCTTTTAAGGCCATTTGTACTTCTACGTTAAGGAACCGGAGTAACATACCATCTAAGCTATGGAATTATAGGTTTTCTCCTAGGATCATAAAATAGGAGGTTCTACAAGTGAAGGTTTTCTTCTGAGTAGTCGTTAAGTCAAGTGGTATGATACCATTTTGGATATAGTTAAAAGTATCTTGATACCATGGGGAGTTAGGACCAACAACAACACATACCATTTCTAATTCTGGGATGTCAAATGTAGACACTAATTGTTTCACGAGGAACTCATATTTAGGCACATTTTGAGGAATATCAAGCAGTGAGCCTATCGTTTTCATTACATCAACAACTCTATTATTGATTCGAGGAACTTTCTCAAAGGTTATTTTGATGAAATACTCCTTGAAGTTTTCCACCGTTCTTTTTGTATTGTAGAAATTTATCATATTTTGTTTGGTATTCATCATTAACCTATCTAGTTACTAGATAAGAGTCTCCAAAGACATGTATCTCTTTTATTCTTCATTCAATAGCCATTTTGAGCCTTGTGATAAGAGATTCATATTCTGAAATTTTATTTGTGCATGGGAATCCAATCTTGTAGGCCTTGGGTATACTATATCCCTATGGTGTGAGAAATATAATACCTACTCTAGAGCCATGCTGAGTATGGGACCTAACAAAGTATAGAGTCCATTGACTTTTCTATTCTATCATTAATACACTCTCATTTGGGAAATCCACTATGAGAGGTTTATGATCATCTATTGGTGCTTCGACATTTGGTCTTCTATGAATTATCCCTAGATAGATCTCTTGTCCACGCACTCTATATCAAACTCACTCAAGATCATTATCCATTTGGTTATTTGACCTGTTAGGGTTGCCTTTTCTAGTAAATATTTGAGTGGGTCCACCTTTGAAATCAACTTAACCTTTCTATTTAAGATGTAATGTCTAGCTTTTGTGTTGAAAACACAACTGAGAGACACACTCATTCAATGGGTTAGTAGTTCAGTTCATATCCCACCAGTGTTTTGCTGATATAGTAGACTGCCCTTTCTTTATTGTTATCATCTAGTTGTGCCAAGAGAGCTCCCAGTGCTGCTTGTGTGGTAGACACATACAATATGATCTCCTTTTCTGGAATAGGTAGCATGAGTACAAGAGTAAGTAGGTACTCCTTGACTTGTTTTAATTCTTGGTTACTTCTCCCATCCGACTCAAAGGTGATGTCCTTATGTAGGAGATGAGTGAAAGGGTGGCACTTATTTTCCAATTGTGTGATAAATCACATGATGGATTGTAGCTTCCCTTGTAGGATCCTTAACTATTTTAGTGTCTTTGGAAGAGGCATCTCTATTATAGCTTTTACCTTTGTAGGATCCACTTCTATCCCTCTTCTTGATAGATGCACCCCAATATATTTCTAGATGTTACTCTAAATACACACTTCTTAGGGTTGAGTCTTAGATTTTACTATTCTAGTCGATCAAACAACCTTTAGATTTGTCAAGTGATCCATCCTTTTGAATGACTATGCTAGAATGTCTTCCACATAGTCCTCCATGATTGTGTGTAGCATGTCATGGAATATGGTCATCATCGCTCTTTGATAGGTTGCTCCTACATTCTTTAGACCAAAAGGCATTACATTCCAATAGAAATTACCCTAAGCATAAGTGAATTATATTTTATGTTGGTCATCTGGAGAGATCTTTATCTGGTTGTATCTAGATAAACCATCCATTAGGGATAGCATCTCATGCCCTACTATTATATCTGCAATCATCTCAATGCTTGGCAATGGAAAGTTATCTTTTGGATAAGCCTTGTTCAAGTCTCTAAAGTATGTACATATCCTTATGCCCTTAGTAGGTTTGGACACTTGTACTAGATTTGATATCCATTCTAGATAGTCAATGGGTCTGATGAATCCCACATCTAGTAGCTTATTTAGTTCTACCTTTACTAGTAATGCTATCTGAGGATGCATTTTTCTTAATTTTTTCTTGATAGGATTTTCTCTAGGGATAACATCTAGAGGATGTACCACTAGGGATGGATCTAGTCTAGGAATTTCAGCATAGGTTCAATAAATTTTACCTTTCTCTCGTTGATGAATTCTATGAAATTTTATTTTTCCTCAAGATAAAGTGATGATGCATGGTATGTTACCTTTGGGTCCTCTGGTATGCCAAAATTTATGGCCTTTGATTCTTCTATACGGAGTGTTGATCTTTCTTGATATTTTGATATGGGGAGATTGAATCCTCCATCCTTGGGTGCCTCTCAAAGGTTTTCACCTTTAGACGAGTCCTTTATTTTTCTCTTTTTTGGATCCGATAGGACCATAGTGTGGTTTTACCTAGGGGATCATATTTTTATTTTTTTTCTTTCATTTTTGTTACTGGAAGATTCAATCTCTCCACCAAAGTATGCCTCTTGTTCTAGCTCCATGATGAACCTTAATTTGTGATCTCCTACTTGTATGCCTGTTCATAGTCCCATGAACTCTATGATTGCCTCGTTATTTTGGAATTGATACAGAATAGGTGTATGTTGTTGTTGATCCCAATCTATGAGTTGTGGGTAACATAATGGGAGACTATCATCTTGGTTTTCAAAGATTATAGAAGTAGGTGAAAGGGTCAGTATGTATCTACTACATTTTTCGCATTAGGTATCTAGATTGTCATTACTAGACACAGGGGAATCTATCTGGTGATGAAGGATAATCCCATTTATATTCATTAGAGTTTGTTTCAGAATGGTTATAGATGTTGGGAATGGTTTCCATATACTAGAGAGGGAATCTATCAATTATAAAGTTGTGAAATAAGTCTTTGACGGGTAACTCATTGTCCATGACATGATAGATATCTAGTGCCTTAACACTACATAAGTTTCTCATTTCTTCCAAGAGGTTCATCCAGTTTTTGGAATGACCATGTCTTTTGGTTTATAACCTAGCCCCATATTTTCTTGCCTCCATTCCATTATGATAGGCTCTTATTAGCATTTTTTATGTAGTCCAAGGCCACCTATTCCATTTTATCCCATTTGTTTGACTAATTGATAACCTCTAGTGTTAGGATCAATTAAAATGGGTTGTGGATTTTTTGTTTCTTTTTGATCCTCCTTGTAGATCATGGATGAAAGGTCCTCCTCAAATATTTCATCTTTAATGTCTCCCCATCTGATAAAGATAGTGGGTTTGGATATCATTTGTACTACCTTGATCTCTTTTGGAACTTCATATACTCTGGGTGTTGGTGGAAGCATGTTGATGCAGAATGCTTGGTTAAAATGGTAGTTCCCATTACCCTTGTCAAGTACTTGAATCTTGGATTCCATTTTTGGTTTCTCACTTGATGAGTTTTTGGTAGAGGTTGATGAAAGCATGGAAGGGTCGACATAAGAAAAGGAATGGAGAGCTATATCATTGCTAGGCACATGTTGGATTTTATAGTATTTCTCATCCAACTCTGCACAAAAATGGAAAGGCTCAGGATCGACATATAGTGTTACTTCCTTTCCTTCATGGGGAGAATTTAGGCATTTATAAAAAGTGGAAGGTACTGCTTGTAATGCATGGATCCAAGGGTGTCCCAGGAGTAGGTTGTATGGAAACTCAAGATCCAGTACTTGACAAGTAGTTTCTATGATGGCTGGTCTTGTCTGCACCGACAACTAGATTCTTCCTTCATAATTTCTTTCCAATTCATCATATTCCCTTATGGTGATACTCTTTCCTTTGTCAATCACATCGTCAAAATATCCCAATTGTTTGATGAATTTCAAGGTACATGTTTAAACCCACACCATTATCTATCAATAATCATTTGACCATGGTTTTGTGAACACCAACCTCTATGTATAGAGCTTGATTGTGGAATGTTCTTTGTAGTAGATATTTCTTTGAAAAGACTAAATGATTACTTGCAGTAATTTTTCCAACCATAGATTGGAACTGACTTCAAATGATTATTGATAGATAATGGTGTAGGTTTAAACATGTACCTTTAAATTCATCAAACAACTGGGATATTTTGACAACGTGATTGAAAAGACTAAATGATTACTTGTAGTGATTTTTCCAACCATGGATTGGAACTGACTAGGATCAACATCATTAGGGACTGATGTTTCTAATTATTT